>JAQMCX010000021.1:14683333-14694071 GCA_029814765.1 Acanthurus leucopareius | reverse complement strand
TTTCAATTTTAGTCTCACAGCGGATGGGACATTCAAGCTCTACAGGCTGCCCTGCAACCAATCAGAGGGAGGGAGAGAGAGAGACAGAGAGAGAGAGAGAGAGAGACAGAAAAAGGGAGAGACAGACAAACAAAGAATCGTGATCTTGGATGTGTTGAGGCAGAGCAGCAGGGAGGGTCCTGGAAACGAAAAATAAAAGAGCTTAAGGTAACACATGCACACACACACACACACACACCTCACCACTCCCTCTTCTGGCATGCAGCTGATTGTTGGGGTGGCATTTAATTAATCCTGTCAGAAAAGGTCATGAAAAAGAAGACAGACGGAAGGGAACAAAATTAAAGACACCGAGACGGAGACGGAGACAGACTCCGTGAGGCGCTTCATTTGGCAACTGAAAAACAATTCATTTTCATCAAAGCAATTTAGTTTGGCTTCACTTTGCAGACAACTGAATTTGTTACAGCCAAACTCTTAGGTGACAAAATTTAAACAGGTTTTACCTGACAGTGATGAACTGTGCTGTTGGCTGAGTGATGGAGGTGTTATAAACGTCCCTATATGACATAAATCTGCAGCGTGCTCTTAAAACGTTAGCGAGTGCTGTACAGTAACTTGCATCATTCATTCTTGTCAAGTGGGATCTGTCATCATATCAAGTTCAAATTTCAGACTGTAAATGTAAAAATAAATCCCCTCTCTTTGCAACTTAATGCATCTTTTGAGAGAAAGCTACTTAACTTCAACAGGAGACGACTCTACAGGTGTTAGTGTGCACCGCCAAAATAAAACACCTTGTAGCAGAGTGAAAAGTTAATGTTACAAAAACACTTATCATCACCCACTTATTCCAAATTTATTCCACAGCTGTTCCAGAGGTTTTTTTATCGCTCTATACCACAAACTGACAGCGACACTGAATCTGCAGGGGCTGATAAAGTCATTGATCTAATCAGGATCTAAGTCATTTTCCAGAAACTCCTTATCCAATTAAATTTAATGATTCTATGAATATTCATCCTCTCATTCATGAAGAGCTGCATCTGAAGACGTTTAGGCCTGGATGTCGGAACATTAGCTTGCATGATGATGTAATCTACTCTAATCAACCAGCTGCTCTCTTTGTTATCAAGGGACTTCATTTCATTGTTTCAACTATTCTCTTTGTCACTGAGAGGGATAAAATATGAAGGATGTGACACCAACAAGTGATCAAAGGCTAACAGAGGTCATAAATATCTTGTGTTAAATGTGTTAATAGTTTGTTTGGCCTTCGTTCTATAATGTGTTGTAAGTATTTGCATATTTGAGACACAGGCAGCTCGTGACGAATGTTTGTGGCTGTCAGGACTCGACAAAGACAGGACACACAACAATGACCTGTGGTTTCCTGTGGAACAGCATAGGCTCACTCTTTCAAACAACTACTCTTTCAGCCACTGCAGCAACTAAATTAAACCCACAAACACGTAGACACACAAAATTACAAGTCCCTATACTATCAAACTCACAGTGAAAACCATACGCTTAAACTGCACTGCCATCTGTACGGCATCGAGTTTTATCAAGTCTTAAATTAGTTTATAAGAGTCTTCTAAGCTGAAACTAATGGAGCTTAATACAACAATCACACATTATATGCTCCCCTCATAAGGGCCAGATTCCTTTTGTTTTTGTTTGAAAAATTGAAGGTTTTGATTCAACTTGATCAATTTAATGTCACACAAAACCACAGCCATTTACCATCAAATCCAAACATATTTATTTGACAGGAAAAGATAGCAAGAAAAACCTCAAACACATGGTTTTGACAAAGGAGGGATTTTAGACACAATCTCTGTCTCCCTCTGGTGGAGAAAAACATGCACTGTGATGATGCATCCTGCCAGTGACAACTGTACTCTCTTTACAGCGACATAATCACACCTGTACTGCCCTCTAGCGCCCCCCGACTCCTGGACTCCTTGAACCTTCACTTTCACAAGTTTCCTATTTAACTATAAGAATTTTAAATATTTGAAACAAATGAGAAAATAAGGTGTTTTTAAACTGTCACACTGAAGTTATTCTGGCACAAGATTGTTTCACTGTAAATTTCATTGATCCTACATTTTTTTAAAAGGACTGACATTGCTGTTATGTGATAGCTGGCTGCTGGAATAACTTCAAACTCTCAGAGGGTTTGTATTTTAATTTAGCAGTTCTCGACTGTAACCGTAAACTAATGTGCTCCTGAGTGTGTTAAAGCACTGGACACAGAATCAATTCTCAGTATCAGTAGCCATCAATGTACAGTCGTCATTATGCACTTTCTCTCTAAAGAATCCTTTCACTATACATCACTATCACACCTGTACAAGTGTAGTTTGATTTTTCAGATTTTAAAATCTGATATGAGCATGTGCCTCTTATTAAAAGATTTATAGGACAAATTGATTTTCAGAGAATACTTTTACACTCTTGCAAAGACAAATGGTAATAGAACATGGGATTGCAAGTGAATGAGTCCTAGATTTTCAAGTGGAAGAACACTAAATGGTTGTCACTCACCGTCAAGTTACAACTCCTTTTTTTCATCAATGCTCCTTTGAACATGTTTGTTTTGCACCCAGCCGTTTGTGGCCAGTTTGTTATGAGTGTTCCCTTTTTTTGTGTGATGATCTTTCCCTAAATCTGATTTTAAGCTTCAGGTACTCCAGATATTTTTGGTTATACTGAAACTCATACTGATCAAATCATTTTAAATAACACTTACATGAAACAGTCGGAGAAGCACAAAAAAAAGCACATTTTCCTGTATGAATATGTTTATTGGTCATTAAAAAAGAAGTCTATAAACAAAGAATTACAAGAAAATAAAAGGAGATTATGGAAATCTGGTCATCAATAGCCGGTTCAATAAAGGTAATAACAACCTTACATGGTTAAATATATTCAAACTTCAGTCACCTCTCTTCCAGAAACCTTTACAGATCAAACAGACTCTTAAAGTGAAGAATCAGCATTTACTCTTTGTGTTTGTATCAAACCCTGTGCAGGTTGGAGCCTGAACCACCAACACTTCGGCCATTCACTGTGCTAAAAGTGTGCATTTCTTATTTTAGAGCAAAGAATATGTTGATTTTCTGTGTTCCACCTATCTGTGGCCTTGTGTCATGGCTAAGGCACTTTTCTTGACTTATTCTCCTATTTGCACTTCAAAGCAAAAAAGTTTTAAATATGTGGAACACCATTACGGAACAACTGCATCATTTTCTCACACAGCATCACACATTCAGACATATACCGTGAATCACCTGATCTACCGCACCGTAAGCCAGCTTCTATCACAACAAACAACAAAACAACAAATGACACATTCATCACCGCTCTGTAAATCATGTCATCACATCAGGCTTCTGTCTAATTTGGATACAACAGCAAGACAGAAATGTTCATCAGACCAGTGATGATCAGCTGATCCTCTGTGACACCACTTTCTGAAATCATTTATAAAATTCAATGACAATATAAACAAAGACAAATATCAATATTAACATTTGTGTTTAATATATATATATATATATTAAAAAAATGCTGTTACATTAAAGCAGCCAGTGGAATAAACAATTTAACAGTATAGTACCATAAGTTAAAAGTGGTGTAAAAACACCCTACACCAACATGTCGACGCTGATCTTTATTTGCAGCTGTGTTTCTATGCAAGTATCAAGTACATTTTCTCTGATGATAAATTACAATAAACTGGATGCTGGCGTCCAGTAATGCAGATGATGAAGAACAAAGTCTCCTGCAGCTGAGTTTAATGTTGTCTGACTAATCCATTCATGACTGTAAATACAGGAAACAGGAAGTCTAGGTCTATGTCTACCATGAGGACATATCTCAGAGTAAAATCTTCCCTTCAAGTCTTTCAATGAGCAGCTTTGTGTGTGTGAGAGAGTCCACCAGGGGGACCCCTCTCTCTAAATATCTGCAAGCATGACGAGGCATTTGCATAGCTTAATCTCTACCTTTATGAGATGTACTTTATACATTTAGTAATGAACAGTGCATGAGAGCAGCTGCAGTTGGATGAGTGCAGACTGCGGAACACAATGATGCATTCAAAGCACCTGGAGAACTTCACTGAGGACGCAGTAACCATGGTAGAAGATACAGTAAGTCTTATCTCGGACTATCAGTGTGCAAATGTAATGTGTACATATGTAAAATCAAGTCATAGGCAGGAAATCGGCACTGCAGTGAATATGGAAGATGGAAGGGGTCGACTTCAAGTACGTTACATTTCATTGAGGGGCCGCTCAGAAATGACTGAGGTGGGTGGGGTCAACAAAGGGGAGGGTTACATATATATGTACATTTTAAATGAATATGACATCCCTGATTTATTTTTTACTCCACTCCTCTCTTGTATTGTTTATTGTAAAAAAAAAAAAGTAAAAATAGCAATTAAATTTAAAAAAAAATCAAACAGTTACATCAAAAACACAGTTTTTGTGCACACCGCCCATCATAATGGTGCATTTTCCCATTTGTGCAGGACAAAAAAAGTCTTTATCTGGCCTTTATTTTAATTAAAACACCAATAAGTAGCTAATACAGTTAGTCTGCCAGGTTTGAGAGCAGGAGGACTTTATCTTTATGTTAAAGATATTAGTGACTAACAAGCCCACAACTCCCACACATCAAAATGTACTGTCCAGGCTAGTAGCATTACAGCAGAACTGCATTATGGGCAAGAGAATTTGACAATAAACAAAATTTTTGTTTGTCTGAATCATAAATAAGTTTATTTTTCAGTCTAAAAGTAACCTCATCGAATAGTTTGTGATGCACTCTTTTGAAGTCACGCGGCAGTGTAGCTGTTGCCATCTTGGTTTTCTGGGGCCAGATGTGACCATATTTGGACAAGGGGGTGGAGTTTGGGAGGATGCACATTGCTAACAGAGACTCTGTGACACCTGGTGAAAAGCTAGAGGCTTGCTGTCACTTAGAGGAGGTGGCTTTTGATTATGCTTAATGTGAAGCTTTAATGTTAAAGTTACAAAAAATAACTGTCATGAACAGGGAAATAAGCCACAGAGACCAAAACCACTTTTTGTATCAAGCTGTAAACATTTTTATTTCTGCTGTAAAGTTGGATATTTTAATATAGGACCCATTGACTCATTTTTTGGAGCCAGTTTTGATTTTTGGTTTTCTCTAAAGTTGTGGTTAGTACCCGGTGCTTGGTACTTTTTTGGTCTCCCTACCATCAAGGTTTCAGGTGAGCGGAGCCAAAACTAAAAGATACAGCAAAAAGACTGCAGACCACTGATTGTTCGAAAAAAGTTGTCTGTTACCCAACTGAGAGCAACCAGAGTTACGTCATCATCGGTGCTCTGATGTAGGATTTTCAAACTCTCCGTTTTTTTTTTTTCCGAAAGTCCTTTGTCTTGTTGCTTTCATCCTCATTTCAAACAAAGTCTGTCTGCTCTCTGTGACAAACAGCCACGTACGAGGAATCGAGAACACCGTCTCTCTGACATCCTCCACTGTTACTGTGGATGTTTGTTTGTGTCTCGAGGATAATTTCACAGCAGTTTCACACTGAATTGCAAAGATGATCGGCTCAAAACCCTGCCTACGCTGACGGGCTATAATCTGCAGTGGGAAGAGAAATCAAGAAAAGTACTTAATAACAAAAGTGAGCTGAGCTGAGCCAAGCCATACCATACGGTGGAAATACAGCTTTAGTTTAAGTATTTACTTTAAGCAGTAAATATCTTTTTTTTAAAATGTGCATAATAGTTGTGGAGGCTTTTTTATTATTATTGCTCAGCTATCTTATTTATGACGTCTTAAAAAAGAAGACATTCCACTCAGTTTTAGTTGAGAAAATAGATTGAAGTTGAGAATCTTAGCTTGAACAAAAACAAGATTTTCTTTTTTTGACCTTCTCACCCTGAATTACAATGATGTATACATTTAGCTTAAAATGCAAAGTGAGCAACTTCCCTCTAAGTCAAAGGGAGAAACTGAATATTAATGACACTGGACAGAGCTTTGCTTTTAAATTAAATTAAATTACAGCCCACCTCCGCACCCCGATAATTTACATACAGTCCCGAAGGAGACACTTCTTCTGTTTGCATTGTGTGAAGATTTTTGAATAATTACACTTCTTCCAACACTTTGCTTCTTTCTTTCAAGCTCCAGAGAAAGCAGCAGGAAAATAATGTGCGCTATCAGCTGACTGCATTGACTGTACTGAGTCTGGATGACAGTGACATGTGCATCAAAACCCTAGAAAGCTTGTAATCAGTGTTTCTTTGAACCCCATTAGCCTGTTAACAGTCTAGTTGACACTTTCAGCAGAGGAGATGATTTCATCAGCATCCACACAGTTTGATCTCTTTTACCCTGCTGACATTCTGTTCTTTCTATTATTGTAGAATATGAATTGTTTTGGTTTTGTTTTTACTGTCAGGACGAACAGCTCGCTCTCATACTGATGATATTTAGCTGCTGCATACCTGTGGGTGTAACAGCTCTAATGCGGTCACTGTGACCCGAAATGAACTGCTGTGTGAGAACGTGGAGGTGTGTATGTGTGTGTGTGTGGGGGGGTTATGATGATAATGTTAACATTCACACTCCCCTTTGCTCCGGTGCACTAATGCCCCTCACCACAGACCCTGCAAAAAGGCAAGAAAAAAAGAAAAAAAAAGGCCACAGAAAAGGAGCAAAGCACTTGACTCCCTGCAGCTCGCATTGATCGCACGCCTCTCAATATGCAACGCTGACTGATCCGGTGGGAAACCCTGCTCTCTCCGCCTTGGCGAGCTTCAACCACCAAGTGTTAAGCGCTGAAACTCACTTAAAAGCTTCCGTATGATTAGAAAGAAACCCTCTACGACTCTATTTTGCACGCTCTCGCAGACGTAAAGCTCGTTATTAAGGACACATTAGGTGCTGATGGCTCATTAACCAAAGGAGGGAGGAAGAGTACAATCTGGAGATGACAGGAGGAGAGGTGATCGTATGCACAGCAGCGAACCAGGCCCCTCCCCCCCAATAAGTGCTGCAGAGATGCGAGGGGCTGAGTGTGTATGAGTGTATGTGCATAGGAGGAGTTTTGGGGGGGAAGGGCAAAGGAAAGTGAGAGTGTGTGTGTGTTTTAGTGTGTGTGTGTGTGTGTTTGATGTGTGAGTGGAGGCGGTTCCTACAGTTTGATGATGCTGCAGATGGAGCAGGTTGAGAGAAACGCACAGGACAGGAAATGGGTCGGCCAGCTGTGGAGGCGTAAACTCAGCCAGCCACTTTATGTGTTATCAGCTGGAGGAAGTCTTCACACACACACACGCACACACGCGGAGGAGAAGGGTGAGAGGGCAAATACACTGGGTACTATTGTTTGAGGTTTTTTTTACATAAGCTATGCAAAGATTAAAGATTTTTCAACGTCAAATCCCAAGAGGATTATATCTTCTTAGTCAAAAAAAAGCTCCTCTTTGCCAGGCTGAGGGGTTGGGGGGGCAGCAATGCTGTCAGAGTGGTTCCCCCCAGGAAGGAGGGAGGTGGCCAGCCAAGTGTTGTACCGTGGAACAAGGGGCGTGGCTTCTCCCAGGATGGAGGGGGGGAAATGTGCTTCTCTTCACGTGTGTCATGCTTATGAGGTCAGACAGCGGAGTGCACAATGCACTCCTCAGCCACCGCACCGTGCCAAAGCCCCTCATGCACAGACTCACACACATACGCACACACACACACAGTCTGGAGTACACACAAACATACATTAATATCTTACACACGCAAACACACATAATCCCTCCCCACATCTCTGAGCTGGGACCAGCCAGCAGCAGGAACAACCATCCATGGCTTTGACCCTGAATCAAACATTGAGAGGAAGAGGGGACGCGGAGGGGTGGGGTGGGGTGGGGGGTCCATAAAAAATAGGACAAGTTTTTTTCCGTAGAAAAATAGAGGAAATCTCCGGAGGCTGATAAAATGTCTTTGGCACTTCTGAGAAAACACAGCATACATAAAGAGAATGACATTGAGTATAAAAAGGCCAAACTAGAAAGCTCTACAGCCAGAAAAAAACAAAGATTAAGATAATCCAAGTTCATCCACATATAAGTCTGGCCAGTCCCGGGTGGATTTGAGCCTGAACAGGTCCGTACTCCACCATCTCCCCATCCACTGTGATCATGCCTTGTGGAGAGATGGGCTCCAGCCGCAGGGCCTTCACCTTCTCGTACACCAGGTGTGGGCAGCCGCACGCCAAGTGGGCGCCCTTCTCCATGGCGAGGAAGAGGCGTAAGAGGGCGGGACGAGAGATTCCTGCCGTCACGTAGAACAGATGAATCATCCCGTCGTCAGCCATCGCGCCAGGGACTGTCCACAGGTCCTCAGCCAGGTGGGACTGGTAAATAGCCAAAACTAAGACAAAGTCCTCCTCCTTGACCACCGTCCAGCTCTCTGGGACCGGCTGGTCCAGGCCAGGAAGCAGAGAGTCCACCGGCGCTCTGGTCTTACCGTCACTCTGGGTTTCAGGTCTCTTTGTGTTTATGGCGTTGTTGGAGGAGTTGGTGATGGTGTTATGGTTGGAGTTTGTGCTGTCGCGCTTGTGGCGAGAGTTCTGGTTCAGGGAGGTGTTGGGGATGAGCCGACAGGGAAGGGTGGAGCAGAGTGAGGGGTGCTGAGGTGTGGATGGAGGGTTGTTCGCCTTCATGTTCCCTTTTGGGAGTCTTTTTTCCGTGACCGGCAGATACGCCAACCTGCCCTGATAAACTCGGAGGGTGGCCAGGCGAACCAGCGTGCCCATCAGGAAGCGGATCGCTCCGACGTGACGGTACTTTTCGCTCTCGATGTCAACGTCGGCCACGAAGCCCCAGGCCAGGGAGAGGAAGGAGAAGAGGCGCTGCTGAGAGGCCAGGTGGATGGACACCAGGTCCAGGGAGCCAACGAGGCCTTTGCACAGCATGAAACCACAGCTCAGCAGCAGCTCCTCGTTCCATGCTGGAGGAGACCTGAGAGATGGTTGCACACAACAAGAATCAGAAGCAATCAAAGCATGATTGCACACACACACACACACACACACACACACATGATTTTCTATATATCAGCTTAAAAGTTACCTACAATGTTATCAGAGCTTCATTTAAGTGCTGAACATAGATAAAGAGGACCAAGTTAAACAAATATATATATATACATATACTTATTCATTTATTAAAGTAGCAAAATTATGAAAATTATGTAACATTAAAATCCCTGTCGGAAAAATATTTGAACCTGTAGGATTACTGTTTCATTCAAAAGGGGTAATTGGAGTCAGGTGTTTCAATTAACAAGATGGCAATCAAGTGTGAGCTTAGTGTTTCTATATGAACCTGAGTCTTTACAATCAAAGTCTGGTCTCTAGCACACAGGTTTATGGAAATGTGCCATGTTTTGATCAAAGGAGACTTTGCAGAGGTTAGACAAAAAGTTGTTGATGTTCACCAGGCTGGAAAAGGTGATGGACCCATTTTAAGTTAAGTCCAGAAGTCTGGACCTTAATGCAATAGAGATGTTGTTTTGAAAGAAGGAATTGGCTACAATTTCTTAAAGCCAAGGTGTGGGACTGATCAGAAATATTACAGCTACAGCTGCAATCCAAATCACCTACTTTTCTTATTACTTCAAATTTTGACTTTGATGGTTGTACAACTAAAAGGTTCAAAGTTTATGGGGTGATGTTACAAAGAAACAGTATAAATCAATGATATGCATGTTGCCACAACAGTACACACTTTGTAAAAGCTGCTGCATTACATACATAAGGTAAAAGGAAAAAGAATGCAATCATGCCATGTTTGCTGGCATTTTAGCATGCTAACATTTGCTAATTAGCACTAAACACATGGTGCGGCTGAGGCTGAGGGAGGGACATTTGACCTTTTTTTGGTGCAGGAGAGCAACAGCTGAGAGTTGAAGCGAGTGTTTGCACTCATAACCCGAGTTTTCTAAAAAAAATTGTGGCTCAGGTCCACACCTGCTGTTCCCAGGTCAGACAACACAAATAACACCGAGGTGACAAATGTTTTTTTTTCTCTCTCTCTGATGTCGTGCCCGCACCTAACCAGCAGATGGAGATGATACCTCGGGCTACGTTGGGTCTACTGGTTCCACTACTGCACTGTGAACTATAATCACTCATAATGTGCAAGTTTCTAAACCCATTACATCACTCCTTTGAGAGTTATCAGCAGCCTGAAATGACCTCTGCGGCACGGCGAGGCAGTTCCAGTCTGCTCCGTCTCTCCTCCCCCCTGAGAAATGATGTGCCCAGTCAGCCTTTGCCATAATTACACAGAAAAGAGATAAATCATTCTTTTTTAAGGCTCAGGAAGGTTCTTCTTTGCTCCTCTTTGGTACCGCTGGTCCATGCATTTAAATGACTCTTTAATGGACTGACTCACTGTGAGTAGTGGTGGACAGAGGCAGCCAGGGCGTTGCCTGAGCCACCTGGTAGGATACCCAGAGGGGTCTGAATGGCCTCTTGCCAGTCCTCTCGCTCCATTAGACCATTTATCACCTGAATGAACAAGAACACACACAGAAACAGAATTAGATCAGGGTCCTACATAGAAAAATGTCTATTTATGACTAAGGGTTGGGATCAAATATCTATCTATCTATCTATCTATCTATCTATCTATCTATCTATCTATCTATCTATCTATCTATCTATCTATCT
>JAQMCX010000021.1:14669523-14683147 GCA_029814765.1 Acanthurus leucopareius | reverse complement strand
CTATCTATCTATCTATCTATCTATCTATCTATCTATCTATCTATCTATCTATCTATCTATCTATCATCCATCCATCCGTCCGTCCGTCCGTCCATCGATTTGTATGTGTACATACTTAATAAGCAGTTTTTTTTCCTTTTAAAGAACAGAAAAAAACAGTGAAGCATCCATAAAAAAAACAAAAACCCAAAGCTATTAATGAATGACTGCAGAGATTTAGGTGCTAAAATCTCAAGTAGGCCTTCTGGACCTGTTTGTTACGTGCAAATCAAGTCTGTCATTGCTTTAGATTCACAACACCCACATATAAAACATCCAGCTGAGAGGCTAACTGAGATGCACACACATTGTTACGTGTATTTCTATTTTAAAACACGTATTGACTATGTCCTAGTTTAATAATAACATCTGTTTAACGACTGTTATGATTATTTAGCTTTCTTTTCTTAAACCAATGGAAGAGCTGTACTGCGTTTCAGTGACATCCAGCAGAGAACAAATGCAAATTACTGTCATTAGTTTTCATGAGGTGCTGGAAGGAAGCTTTTTCTTTTTTACTGTAAGGCAAAGATGCATCATCTGTGCCAAAATGAAAAACAAAACAAAACCGTCCAATCACAGCTCAGAGGTGGAGCCTAGTCACTTATAAAGCTTAAGGCAGCTGAAACAGAAAACTTTTTACATTAAATCAATGTCCTGTAGCTGACATCTATCAATAAATCATTGATATGTATAAGCTGTGACTGAGAAGTAACATCTATAAGAAGCCTAATAATCATTTAAAATGAGGTTTTTATTTAATTATTCCATAGTAAACACATAACTGGAAATAAATATGACAAGGTGTATTGTTTGTCTTCCTGTTCCTTTGTTAGTTTGTTTTTATCGAGGCATTTTAAATCTCATTCTTGACTGTGTAACTATGAAATGACAGACAGGCTGTTTAAAGCCAAAGCACCTCAAACAGAAGCCCATCTCCAGACATGATCACCAGAGCATCACACTGTGACAGATCGGCCTTCCTCACCAGCTCCCGCGCGTGGTTCTGGTGCTCTAAAAGGGAAAGACAAGATGAGAGAGAAAAATAAGAGGAAATAAAAAATAACAGAAAGGACAAACTGCCAAAATAAAAACACGGGCACGGGCAGGGAAAAGGGACATGGTGCCTCCCTGGCCTGCCTCTGGGGTGGGATCCGGGGGGGGATTAGGCAGAAAAGAGATTCAACCCCCCCCCCACCCCCCACCCCACCCCCCACCCAACATCACATTAGCCCATCCAGAGGCTACTCAACAGCTCCAAGGCAGCTTAACAGCCCTGCAAACATCTGTGACGGCAAAATATATGCAAGTGTGTTTGTGCATTCACTGGATGCATGTGAGGGTTCAGTATTTGTGTGTTTGTGTGTGCGTGTGTGTGTGTGTGTATGTGCGTGTGCATGTGCATGTAAGTGTTGGTTAATGTGGCCGGGGGAAGATGGGAGTTATTTGCTCAGCCTAGTTTTATTGGCAGCATCCTTGAGTGGGTCCCTCTGCAGGGGGTCTCTGTGGGCTTATCAAGCAAGCTTTAAAGTCTACAGTCCTTCCAGCTGAGACTCCCCGGTGCAGTGATGTATGTGTGTGTGAGCCTGTGTGTGCTTCAGAGAGAGAGAGAGAGAGAGGGAGAGAGAGAGAGAGAGAGAGAGAGGAAGGCAGACAGCAAAGTTAGCGAGTATTGATGAGCAGCCATCATGAAGGAAACATTTTTCCGCGCCAGCTTAAAGTATCGATCGAAAACAGAGGCGAAATTAAAAAAAACAAAACAACTCCCCTCTCCTCTCCTTTCATTCTGCTCAACCTCTACCTGCTCCCCTTCACTCTCCTGGGCCGTTCCCCCCCCCATGCTGCTGCTGCTGCTGTTTGCTGTGTGATGGGGACGCTGAAGGGAGTGATGCAGCGCTGTGTTGACAGACAGAAGCAGAAGAAGTAACTGCACTGCACAGCTGACTCAGCACTTCAAACCTGCCAGGACTCTGGCTGATGCTTTACTTCCAAGTCACTTCCTCACTTGAGGAACTCGCTGCCAAACACACAACATAAACATGAAGGCTGGGGCAGATTATGGTTTTTTTTATATTATTACATTGTCTGTTCCTCACTGAGCTGCACAGATTATGTCTGATAATTACACACACTGTACAGATTAGGGCTTGCACAATATGCTTTTGGCCCCTATTCAATTTTATCATAATACTTGGGTGCTGATTTGATTTGTATTGAGATTCTGATTAATAGTGATTTTGCAAGTATTGCGATTCTATAGGATCGATTGTATATGTAAGTATGTGTAAGTAAATGAAGTTTTTAAGGCTTTGGATGTGACTTTGCACCCTTGCTATCTGCTCTACTCCAAAAAAATAGATGGACATATATATCAATTCTGGGGAGAAGAATAGATTTTTAATATCAACCCATTAAAAATCACGATCCATATATGAACAGATGTTTGTTCCTACACCGAGTACAAATACACTCATGAGATTTTAGGCAAATTCCAGTTGTTTCACCGTAAATGCCGCGTTTTCCTCCTGGTGTCATTCTTCTGCCTTCTCAGGAGGTTAGCCAGGGTAAAGATAAAGCTCGGTACACTGGATGCTTCATACAGTATGTAAAAGGTACACGCTGACACAAGAGGCGCCCACACTTGTACGTGTTCTTCCTCAGGCAAAGGCTGTGTGATATATTCATTTAGGAGCTGCGTGCTGGGAAGATGGGTTTTGCCGGTTAATCCACTCGTGGTCACTTGCGACTGGCCACTGAATCACCAAAGACCCTTGGCGAACCCATGCTTTCCCCCTCTTCTCTCTGCTCAGCTCCGATCTTCTTTTCGCCTAAGTCGAAGTAAGTAATTACTCTGTCTTTTTTCATCACCATCCAGCTGCTGACCCTCCTTTAAGCCCCAGGAGCGCAAACAAAGAGCCTTCATGCGTATCAGAGCTCTTTCTCACATAAACAAACACACGCAAACACAGTCCCCCCCCCCTTTCCTCTGCCTTTGCTGTCATATTCTGTCTCACTTCGAGCTGCATCAGAGATTCAGCTGATGCACCGTCAAGCTGATGCTGGAGGAGACAGCTAATTCTTACCTGTCAAACAGGCTCGCTTGTTGTAGAGGAGGACGACTGAAAGTTAAAGCTCAAATGATGCACCGAGAATGTTTTCCTTTTTTCCATTAAAGCCTTTCCCCTGCTACCAGCAGCTCATCTGTATTCAGAAAAGGGGTCACTCAGAGTTCAGAGCATGTGATGACAGTAACACATGACACTGTTTAAGGTCACAAAAAGCCACCAGCAACTCAACCAGAATGTGGAGCAGCTGGGGAGACTGAAATGAGGATATAATGAGGATCAGTGCACATGTGCTTGAGTGCACATGTGTATGTACGTGTGTATGTGTGTGTGTGCGCTTGTGAATTTGTGGATACTCAAGTGATGCATTATGACTGTGGAGAGTACAAACCGCTGCAATAAAAGAAGATAGAAGTTAGGTTCTTCTGTGAGCATTTACTGCATCAGCTCAGTTTTGATGTCAGGTTGACCTTTAGAAGCGAGCTAGAAAAATGCATGGAAAAAAAATAAAGACGTAAATGCCACTGACCTGTGATGACGAGTGTGTAGGGAACAGCGGCCTCTGTCAGCATGCCCTGCACGTGGCCGGTGAAGAGCTGCAGAGCCTGGCCGCGACCGCTGTTAGGGTTCACCAGAATCATGACCCTGCAGGGCCGACGCACCTCCGTGTACACCACACCTGAGACGGACACAGAGAGGTGGACGTGAGCCGAGGCAAGGACGGAGATGACAGGGGAGGTCTGCTAAAGCATGAGCAGATATTTTAGAGAATGTGTAAAGACCGGCTCGTTCCTTGAGGAAAATAAGAGATGAGGATACGAGCATTGCAGTTTTAATAATTAGATATAAAATAAAGAAGAGTAACTAAGTAAGAAAACTGCCATAAATGTACCAAAACAAAGGTGTTTGTTCCTACATCTGTTACTAGTTTGACATTTTGAGAAATGTTTGCTTTCATGTAGAAAGCTGATTTAAAAGATCAATGGCACTCTCATGTCTGTTTGCTAACTATGTAGCAACTGCTAGCAGTGGTTAGCTAGTAACAACAACTGCTTAGAAAACAGTAAAGACTCCAGGAAATTACTAGTTCCATCCAAGAAATAGTTTGTTACTTATAACAGCAAACTTTATAATTTTACACTTTAGATATTTTGTGTTAAAGTTGGGCTTAAACGTGCTAGTAGACTGGTTTTGTTAGCTACACAGCCAGGCTAACTGTTTCCCCTCTCTAAGCTAAGTTTACAAGATGCTAGCTGTTAGCTACGAATTTATAATACTAAAAAGAGAATAGCACTGATCCCCTCATCTAACCCTCAGCAGGAAAAGTTTATTTCTCAAAATGTCTAAATTTGATGCAAGAGAAAAGGAGGAGAAAGTCTTATTATTTAAAAATGCCTGTGCAGTTAAAGTCTATGGATGACTGCTGGAAATCCATAAGGCTGCTTAACTATTCTCGATGCTAATATGACTGTTCAGCAAGATGGGAAACCAGATCATTTAATTAGATGTAATCATAAAGACCTTTGGGCTTGCACTAAGGAGATGAATGTTTTGAAGGAAAGTCTTTGCACACCTCCCTCACTGTCAGGGGCTCCACAGTGAGGAAGGAGAAAAACATCCATGTGGAGATCAGATCTCAGACTAACTCACCTGGGCAACAAAAATCATCAGGACTGTCAAATGGGCAGACAGAGACCAAACTCACACCCCCGAACACACTCACAACCTCTTGGAGACACAGTGGAGCATGTGCTGACTGACTGCATCACCAACTGCTGCTCCAGCTGCAATAACAGTGATGTCTGAGAAAGATCAGTGCAGTCTCCATACCCTCCACCCTCACACACCCCTCACACCCCCCTCATAAACTCTTCATTCCCCCACCATCAAGCAGGGGGCCCTTAAACATCATATAAGACTCTCCATCTGCAAACTATCTTTGGACACCTTCAATGGTACTTAAAATAATATTTGAAGATGTTTTTAACTTGAACTACTTATCACTCCACACAGGCAGTGCTAGCATGCCTAATAGTGTTATTTGTGTTGCATCTCGGGCCCCATAATAAGCTCTTATTCTTTCTTGCACAGAGACTGATGATAAAATGACAATAAACTTGATTCAATTTGACAAGATGAAGAGGCGGCTGTAGCTCAAGTGGTTGAGTAGCGGCTTGATAAAACCCACTAAATGGTTGTAATGCGATGTAATGAAGATCAAACTATCCGGTTGCATTAATAGCTTTCAAATGACTTTTTCTTTGAGGAGTAATGAGTTATTTGTTCCACCTCATAAAGTTGCCATTCATTTCGAAGCCATATTAATGTGGGAGGAGGATCGGGTTCATTGTAATACCGGCTGCATCTAAAAGGGTGTGAAGCTTTTTTTAAAGCGACTGGCGAAGAGAAAGAGAGAAGCTTCATCTGGTGGATTTTTCTGCAGACGCCCTTGACCTTTAAAGCAGACACAGAGACCGTATCAAATGAATCAGAGTGAACAAAAAAAATAAAACCTATTTTGAGATTCTTTCGAGGACAGAAACTTCCCTATCAATTTCCAGTGTAATTATTTGGCTGCAAATGATGCTGACTTTGGTACTAAGCAGACAAATTAGCCACCAGCTTCTGCTAATTGTCTAATTAGCAGAATCACACAATGTGAGCACATTTGGCTGATAATGTAAATGAATCAAGAGAGAGATAGAGAGAAATGCCAGTTCCCTTTGACTCACTAACATTAATTTAATCTGAGTGTTTTTTTCTTCTCAAAAGTTCAGAGCCTCAATCTCCAGTAATGTGACCTCTGCCGCACCGCCGCTGTCGGTGCCACTCTCTGCCTCATCTGGCCCTTGACGACAGGTAACAGCAGAGGTGCAAAAATATCTCAGAGACAGAGGTGTGAACCCACCAGGAGGAGTGAGGACAGGGTGCGAAAACACACAGGCACATGCCAAACTCTGCTTTCATTCACACACACAACAGGGTTGCCATTGTTCTTTTACTTGAATCAGAGCACAGTGTGGCTTTCAGACACAAAAGCTCCTCTCCACACTTCCAGAATAGAGTGGAAACTGCCTTTTGACAGTGAAAGAGCTGTTGGATTCAGGTTTTGCACTCAAGCACGGCCTTAATAAACCCCCCAGACACGCCTGCAAAGGTCAAACCTAAAGAAATAAAGATCAGCATCCTCCTCTGGAAACACTGACACTGGAATACACGCAGCCTGAAGCTCAGATCAGATAGAGAGATGTTTTTTTTAGGTCTCGTCCAGCACTCTTAGTTGCCTGGGTGGCTCCATACTTTTGAATCGCTGCACTTCACTGAGACGATTCAGTAATTCAAACAGAATAATGAATAATAAAGTGAAGAGAAATGGCACTTTAGTCTGATTATCATGCTACAGCTTCAGACCAACGCTGCTTTACCCCGACAGGCTGCATTCAAATCCCTCATCATGTGAAGAAATCTTTTAACTGTGTTGATTTAAATGTATTCTTTTAGATCTCCCTTTCGCTCTGTGATTAAAAAAAACATAATCCAGATCTAAGATGATTTTAACACTGATTAATCATTTAATTGTCAATTTTCAAGCATATAATATTGTTTCCTTTTATTCTGTCTTTTTAGATGTGAAAATGCAGCTTTTTGTCTCGCATGATATTAAATTACATCAAGGCGGCTAAATTCTACATTGATTATTTCATGATTATTTTCCAATGTAATGCCTAAAAGTTCCGTCCCTGAAAATATCTTTTTCACAGAGTGTGTGTGTGTGTGTGTGTGTGTGTGTGTGTGTGTGTGTGTGTGTGTGTGAGACAAGAAGACAGATGAAGGGGGAAAGAGGGTGTATGTGAAATCTGTCTATGATGTGAAGTCAAATACCTGCAGGCAAATCCTGCCCGTCACACCGGCAAGCAAACTTTTGACTCTCGGTGTGTGTATTTCACAGTTACAAGTTGGTAAACAGACACACACACACACACACACACACACACACACACACAAGCAGGCAGGCGACAGGCAGGCGTGTCAGTGCTAACAAGCTGTGAGCTGACAGTTATCATCTTGTTGCCACAGGTATGTCCTGATTGCTGCAAAATACTTAAAAAACGAACGCGATGCACCTTCATTATCTCACAGGAGAGCACAGGTGGAATTTGTCAAACCATGACGCTGTCTAAGAAACAGATATGTGGCTTATTTACTGAATGCTGTGTTGTGCAGGAGTGTGACTCCACATTCAGACTGTACCGACGTGTCTGCAAACAAGCTGCATTCCAAGGTGAGGGGGTGAGTGTCTGCTGGAAGAGGAAAAAAAAAAAGAAAGAAAACAACTGCCCACTGAGGCATCACCGGGCTGGGGGGAGGAGGGGGGGTTGGCGGAGGCGGAGGGGCAGGGGGTGGTGACAGGCCATCACAGCCGTGTGTCACAGAGCGCACGACAAAGGGTCCTGGGGGAGCGAGATGCTGGACGGGGGTTAGAGGTCGTCCGGTGACGCATCGTAGCTCTCCCGTCACCGAGGAGGCCACAACAACTTCGGCAAAGCCTCAGGGAGGAGGGATCACACACTGACAGACACACACACACACCTGACCCTGCGGCTGCTGCAAACAGTCACTTCTGTGGGAGCTGAGCAGACAGCTCATCCCTCCTTTGCCTGTCCTTCCCCTTTCTCCTCTTTCGCAAACTCCAACTTGTTACCACAAAAACACACGCATTCCTGCAAGGATCATGCTCATTTGTACTGGGATGAGCTTGAAGGAGTTTTCACATAAAAAGGATCGGACAAAAACTCTGAAAAAATCAAGAAAAAAAAACACTGAAAAGCAAATGGAATCAAAAAATGTAAATATCCACACTGTCTAAATGTGTGAAACTGTAACTGGCCTCATATCAGCTGTTTAAAGAGCAGAAAAAGGATACAGCTGGCAGCCATGAAGACAGGCACTGGTAAAAAACAGTCAAAGCAAGTAACCATCATCTCAATCCTTTGCATGCGATCTCACTGTGGGGAAATACAGTAGCAGACCATTAGCGTGCGCGGGGCTGTATCATAGTGTATGCACTTCATTATTTACGGCTCATTCATGCCAATGAACCTTCAGTGAGAATAAAAACCCTCTGAGATCTGTGTTATTGAGTAAATCAGAAGCCTCACAGTTAACAATACCTTTAGATATTTGGTGTTTATTCATTTTATATTTCAGTGACAGTGCGTCACAGTAATAGCTCTCTACCAGTCTTGCACTGCAGCTGCACTTTTAATCCAACCTTTCCATCTGCAATGCCAGATGAGATGACATGCAATTAACTTAGGGGGTAAATACACAATAAAGGATTAGTGATTCAGCTGACTTTCATACACCCTCTATGCCATGGCAGTATTCTGCATCTGTTGCCGTAAAATTTCTCATTTAAATCACATAATATATCCTGTTAAATACTGTATTATTGGCTGGCCTGGATCTGGAACGCTAAAACAAGCTTATAAATTAATGATATGATCGCATCATCACTGAGACGCTGTGTTCAAAAGAGGGAAAGAGGCCTCTCTCTCCCCCCCCCCAAAAAAAACAAAACAGAAAACCGTCTGGGATGAGAGACCATGCGAAACCGTCAGATGACTGATCTTACTCATTAGTATGTGTGATTTGAAAACCAAGCTGGAGCTCTTTGATGAGTCCAGGAAGAGGGCGAGTGACCGGGGTGGGCAGGTGGAGTGGGGGGCAGTTATTTCTCAGGTTACCATCTGCCTGCCTGCCTGCCTGGCCATCGGGGCTGAAACCCAAACTCCTGCTGGCCGCAGATCAGAGTGAGGCTGGATGTTCCTTATCACACAGAGTCTCACACACACACACACACACACACATAGCCTCCCTCTCTTCATCCACCTCCACCGTGTTTGCAGTGTACGCCTGGAGGCTCCTACCAGGATGACGACCTCATTCTGGTACACCAACACTCACCTCCATCCGACATGGCAACCAACATTCCTAATTCGTCACTGTCAAGTCAAATATCCGCTTCCTCTCTGACCTGCCTCTGGCTGCCCAGCAGTGAACGCCTCACCTGCTTTCTGCTTTAAAAACTCAAACATATCTATACGAGGAGAAAGATATACCCGACCTGACATAGCTGACTCAGAACATGCACGCTAATGATAAGCAGAATCACCATTTTGGGACCCAAACAGCTTTGTCTCATCATCAAGTATCATTGCTTCCTCCCAAATGAGTGATGGGGTAATGAGCTGCATAAACACTTCTCAGACTGCATTCTTGTTGATAACTGTCTCATTGTTTACCAGGATGGAGCACAGAGAAACTAATGAGACTGGAAGACAGAGGAACCTGAGGACAGTCTGCATTTTAAACAGAGCGAGACATGATGAGACCTAATTAGACGTAGCTGCTGCGAAGCAGGATGAAAAAAGGGCTTTGTTTTGATGTGATTTTTTTTCTTTTTTTTCCACCCATCAACAGTAAAGTCTCAGTGGGAATTCACTGAGCGGGAATAATGAAGCCTCTCTGTAGACAGCAGATCAGTAGGAAATCTAACTACTTAAATGATCAGTTTTCTTAGTTGTGTTTGTGTGTGTTTGCGTGTGTGTGAGCGTCTGTGTGTGTGTGTGTGTGTGTGTGTGTGTTGAAAGCAGGCTTCAGGTTCAGATTCATCCCTCTCATGTGGGCTGTCTGAATGAATGTGGCAGTTATAATTGCTACAGGCAGGTGGATCACCTTTCGCAGCAGGTAGAGCAGGTTACTGGGAGGAATGTGTGAGTCCTCACTGCTAAACCTGTTTTTGGCAAAAGGAGGGTTTTACTGAGGTTAAAGTAAGTCTATAATGAGGGGTTTTTAAGCTCATATGTCAGCTCATATAAAGGGTTAAAGTACTGACTGACTCTGCAGGACTTTTGATATGTAAGCCTACATAGGAAATAAGAATGAAAACTGAGGTGCTTAGCTTATAATACACTTTAAAGTAGACTATTTTATAAAAATTCCCTTAAAAATAACCCGCATTTGATAGCATTCTACTTTTGACACAGGCTTGCATTATTATTTTCATTATTATTATTTTATTAAGTTGCTTTTATTCTCCAGGCTTTAAACTGACATCCCATGGTGCTCACCGTCTCTCCGTGGCGCCTGCAGCACGGAGGCGTCCCTGATGGCTCGAGCCCATCTCTCAGCCTCCTGGAGGTTGGCGAGCGGGTCCTGGACCAGCGCGACCCGAAAGCACTGCTCCACTCTCTGCCGGGCCACTCCGGCGCTCATCCAGCGCCTCTTAAACGGGTAGAAATAAGCTGTGAAGTAGGCGCCGACGTCCGTGCTGTCCGCTCCTCTGTACGCCCGGCAGCCGACACAATCCGTCAAGTTAAAAACCACCTTAGTCCGGCTGGGTGAGGAAGAGATCCTTTGGATAGTCAATGCGCTCTCTGTCAGGCTCACCGAGTACCGGACCCTGTCGTTTAGCGTGTCGGTGAACTCCCCGTACAGCACGCCCACGACCCCGTTCCGCTGGCGGGATGGGTCCGGTTCAGAGGCGTCTTTCTCCATCCCGGACGGAGAGTGCGACGCGTCCCGCAGGCCGGTGAGGGGATGGCGGTGTGGTGCAGACTCTGGTCCTATGAGCCTGCTGTGGGACCCTTTGACTGTGATAACATCAGCTTTCCTAGTTCGGAGTCTCTCCCTAGTGACTGAAAGGGGGAATGGCAGTGATGGAGTTGGAGGAGAGCGAATCCGCCTGTCCTCTCCTCACCTGCTCATGTTTGAAAACACTTTCTCCTTTTTCAGAAACTGTCTTTTTTACCGTGAAACCAAATCATCTGCATTATTTTAAATATTAAACTAGTTGATCAATTTCACGTCAGTTCTTGGGCCCATCTGCAATTATATGGAGAACATTTTGCTAAATTAGGGGAGACCAGGGGCAATAGTGACAGAGGAGTTGTTAAGGATGACCTAAGAGTCATGTGATCAGTTGTATGACCACTTCCTTCCTGGCTTTGCATGTGAAAAATGATTAGGAATTAGCCAAAGCTGAGTATTTTACACCCAAAACATTGAATTCACGTAAAACAGTAATTTTTAACCAAATTTAAATTTTAAATTGAACTAATTCTGTTAAAGTTAAAAAAAGATGCACTGAAACATGTAGATTTGCCTCTTTAATACATGTATCGTGAATATATCCTTCATATAAAGATATTGGAGCAATTTTCCTTTTTGATACATGTATGACATCATATTTACGATATTCAATAGCTAAGTTTGGTGTGGACTAATAAAAAAAAATAGTTGAACTGTTGAGAACTCTATATGATTATATTCTTAGAATTTTGTCATCGTCCTGAACGAAAATGTGAAATTTCTTTCTGTTTTTCCCTTATTACCAAAAGGATGCTTATCAGTTCATCATAGGTTTACTGTATATTTTTATGGCTTAATGTATAGTATGACAAATAACTAACACACTGTTCAAAGTGGTCTGTCTTTTAAAACAAAATGCACAATGAGACGATAGAAAAGCTTGATTGTTCATTGTGTACATTTGACATGAATGACATTTGTTTCCTCCTATAGGCCCATTACCAGTCTCGTTTATGTTTTTTTTTCCTGCATGTTTTATTTTAATCATTAAAACTTTCAATCATTTACATTATTTTTATTATCATTGCACCTTATTCTTAAATTATAGCTCAAACAAGCGTGATAAGTAGTTCAGCTATACATTGAAAGCAAATTGATATTTTCAGTATCTCTGATTCGAGTTGAAAATTTACCACACCCAGTCAGTAGTCACGTGGGGTGTGATGCGTGGAACGTATAAAAACGTTATCACGCGAGATTTCTAGTGTAGAGTTCATTCGGTGTTTGCAGAACTGTACTGCTCAGTGCTGTGAAGCTACATATCAAATCCGTCGTTTTAACACGTTATGGTGCTTCTGTGTCGAAATATGGGGTTCAGTGCAGATTGGCCGCCGTGAACAGGTAATAATTTGATATATAAATAATTAGATTTAAGTGTGTGGTGGTCTGGAGCATGTGAGCTCTGCTAGCCTGCTAGCTTTCCTCCAGTCGTGCTAACACGTGCCAGAACCAGGAGACCACGTTGGCGAAATGTTATCAACTCAGTTTTAAATACATGATTTTTGACAATCAGAGAACGTGTATTAAATATGTATTGATGTAGAGTAATGTCGGGATAAAATGTTTTAAAAATGTTTCTTCCTGAAATGTTAACTAGAGTGAGGGACGATCAAACGTGGCCCATTTAGCCATTAGCTTAAATCTTTGGTACAGATCCAGTGTCTGATTTTACTAATTTTATTATTACAGGCAGCTTTGGAAGATGTGGAGTGAGATTTATCTTCCTGCCATCAAAGGCTGAGCCTCATCATTGGGAGAGCAGGTAAACTTGACAGTAGCTTGATGGCTTCTATTGTTGACCCTGCAGTGCATATGATGATTTTGTTATCCCTGTCTGAAAAAAATAAGTGTGGAAACCAATGGTATCTGACATGCAGCAGATTGACGCATTTAGTCACGTGCTACTGGTTGAACATCACTAACAAAAAGTGTTGTTGCAGGCTCAGAACTCGTCCGTCCAACTTGACAAAATCTGCCGATGGGAGCAAAAAGAGGTTTGTACCACTCTGCTTCATCCTGCTTGAGCCACGTTGCCACAGATTTCCCTGATGAAAACTGCTGCATAGGAAGTGCCGTCTGATGCGATAACTGACGATGGCAATAGCTGTTCTGAGAAATATTGCCGAACCTCCTTGCTTTTGGTGTGCATAAACTCAACACTTGATAATCTAAATATAAATGTCTCCCTACAGGTTTGAAGGTCTTCAAAGCCAGACAATAATGACACACGTGGCTGATGAGATATGATGAGCAGGTAAATACTGTAAGAGTGACACACTGATATTTAAAATCAAGCCAGTGATGATAAAAAGTTATCCCTGTCTGAACTTGATGTGGAGTCATGGTAACCTGAGGCTTTCTGGAAATACAGGACTAGTATATTTTTGTTGATTATAGTTGTAAATTATGAATTTGTCTCAAAATATTGATCTTTTTTTTTTTTTTTTTTTAACTTTCAGATGAAATCCAAAGGGAAGTGAACACAACACAAGTCTGACGCCTCAGTAGAACGACTGTAGCAGATTTGTTTGCTGGTGAAAAACAATGTTTAATGAAGTGAAGACGCATTGTATAAAATTCAAGTATTCGGCACATGAAAAGTAACACTGGTCTTCCTGGAAGAATTTAGCAGGTGTTGGTCAGTCTGTGTTGAAAGACAGTTTGTAAGACTTTTTCTTCAAATTGTCCAAAAAGATCTGCTCTTCCTGGAGGTATTCACGATCCTGTGGGCAGGAGAAGAAAAAATTGAAAGTGAGGTATCTATAATGCCATTATAGCTAACAATGAATGTATTTAAACTAGTGGTGGGACTCGATTAAAATTTTTAATCGCGTTAATTATAGGGTCTGTAATTAATTAATCGAAAT
>JAQMCX010000021.1:14657176-14669423 GCA_029814765.1 Acanthurus leucopareius | reverse complement strand
AAATTTTTATCGCGTTAAAATCTTTATAATTAATTGATCGAAATTAACGCGTTAAAGTCCCGGCCCTAATTTAAACAGATGTGTGACCAGGAAATGTATCAAAACAAGTCTGTGACTTGGAGATGTGGTGTTATGCCTGTTTGAATAAAAGCCTTTACAGTTACAACCCACATGTGTTCATTTTAATTGTGTTAAGGACTCTGCAGCCCTAAGTGTCTAACAACAAGAACTAGCCAACAGTTTTTACTGTAAACTTGTCATGGTGGTTTAATTATTTGTAAGCAGTGTATTTTGGGCAGATATTCAGAAGTTACATACTAGGAGCTACAAAATGTAGTTCTTGAACGAGTATGGTGATGTACTGTTGAATACACGGTATTTGACATAACTGATACACTAGGAGAGTTGTCTGTGGTATAATAAATACACACTCTACAATACTTGCTGTCTTTCAACAAACAGGATTTTTAAGCCTTGTAATCTTATGTGTTGTGAAATGCAGCAATCTTAATAAACATTACTTTCTGAAAACCATTGGAACCCAACATTAAGACATGAAGTCACTTGCAGTTATGTGACTTTGAGCTTTTCTACACCTTTGGACTAAGTTTGTCTTCACTGGTTACCTTTTCAGCAGTGTACTTCCACAGAGCCAGACTAGCCTGCAGAGCCATAGACTGAGACTTGGCCAGTGACGTAGGAGAAGAGATGTTCAGGGTTGAAGGCAGATCAGTGTTTGGCATCACCAAACTGGTATCTATAGATAAAAATGGAAAAAAAAAATAACATTAGAAGGGTTTAATTTTAATGAGGGACTAGTATATATTGCGGAATGACACTGTGAATAACAAGAATTTACCCTACCTGGTAAAATGGGTGGATTCATATGTGGTAAAGAGGAAACCGGAGGGTCTTGCCTCAGCATCTCTGTCTCCTGCAGATTACTCAAACGCATTCGCTCCTGCAAGAAGTGTTTGAAGCACAACTGCAGTTACCATTTACCTGCTGTTAATACTTTTTTTGTGAATGAGAACCCTGGTCTGAGGGGTGAGCTTTCTTAGTGGCACACACACACCTGAAGGATTCGTTGTTCCTGCTGCCTCAGTCTCTCTGTCTGCGTACGGATGTTTGTTAGCCTCGCCTCGTGCTCCGTCTCCACACCTTTTGCCTCCTGCAGCGCCCGTTCTCCTTCCTCATGCTTCTCTGCAGCAAGCTGCGAAGAACAGTATGGTCACAACTTTAGCACGAGGGGACGCATTTGCTGTACATGCAGGAGTCTCTGGTGTGTGGATTCACCTTGCTGAAAGCCTCCACCTCTTGGGCTCGTGTCTTGAGTTTTAAGGCCGTGCTGCTTATTCTCTCTTTTTCTCTGTCCAGTTCTTCTCTTAAACCTTCCAGAGTCTCTTTCTCCTGTGCCAAGGCCACCTCCTTTTGTTTCAGCTCTGCAGTGCGAAGCTTTAGGTCAGCTTGTTCCTGCAACAGAAACGGAAAATTAATATATTTTTCATTTGGGGCCTGTGTGTCCCAGAGAGTTTACAAAAAAACAGTTGCTGTTGCTGCTTCATATTAAATGAACAATTTAAACATAGTCACAACAGCAGTTTCAGAAAAAACATCTACAGGTGAAACAGGGTTTAAATTATTGCCCTGACTTAACTGTTCGAATAAAGAAAAGCACTAAAATGCTCCTCTTCTCCCCATTGGAAGCTCACCTGTGCCAGACTGATGATGGAGCCCTCTCTCTTCTCCAACAGACTGCTGACCTCCCGCTCAGCCCTCTCATGCCTCTGCTTCTCCATGGTGTGAAAGTGGGCCCACTCAGCTCCCAGTTTCCTCCTCTCCTCTGCACAATGCTGCATCACTGACTTCTGCTCCTCCAGTAAAACACTCTGATAGAAACAAGAAACAGGCAGGACAAGTATGAGGGAAAGCACTTTTCCTCCACCGGCACTGATGTGGATGTTCATCAGACTCACCTTTGCTCTTTCCAGCTCTTCTCTTTCCATGCTGATCTGCATGGTGAGGGCACGCCGCTCTTCCTCCAGGCCTCTCTGACTAGACTCTGCCTTGGCCTGCTCTGCTGTCATCTTCCAGCGTTCCTGAGGGGAGCAAAAAAAATGTCATCTTCAGTCTTTCAGAGGAAAAGAAGCCATTTTTATTTAGGCGAGTTTTGCTGCAATTACAGCTATCTTGAAAATAGTCTATAGTCTATACAATATATAGCCTGATTTCACCCTGACCTTCTCAAGCTGTCTCTGCTGCTCACTGAGCTGAGTGTCCATCCTTGAAATGATTTCCTTGAGGTAAGCTCTCTCCTCGGTCATGGCTTTCTGCTGCTGGGCCAGACGGTCCTGCATTACTGAAACATTGGAAAATGACCTTAACCCACATGCACCAACTTCAGCGTGCTATCTGGCAACTTGTATCTTGACCTAATTGTACAAAGTATGCATGCGTCTGAGGTACTTTGAAGCTGCTCGACTCTGTGCCGTGCCCCCTGCTCCAGGCCTTGAGTCGTATGTTCATGTGTGCTCTCCACCCGAGAGGAAAGCTCTCTGAGCTGAGAGGAGAACTGCTCCATCTGTTCAATTATCACTGTAACAGACCTGGTCGAAAAGTGCAGATATACAATAGATGTTAGAAAAACCAAGAGCGGTTTGTCAACATTTAAAATCTGCTGGGATGCTGAAAATTTGCAACAAAAATAAAGAATCTTAGGCTCACTTTTATAGCAGAATTAAAACAATCTGCAGTTATTGTCACAGGCTACATTACACAGAGACATCAGCACACAGCAAGTGTATTAACTATAGGTGAAACTGCAACTGTGACTGGTGTCCTTGGATAACATCTTACCTGGTCTGAGATGTTGCACTTGTAACTGCATCAATCTCCTCCTCTTTTAATTTCTTCAGTCTCTGAAGCTGGTCCTCATGGTCTTTCTTCATCTCCAAGATGGATTTTCTTGACATTAAAGTAGTACAAATATACAGTAAACCATGGTAAATGATGTTGTATAAACCTGATATTTACATGACTGACTACTAGATGCAATGATAACTATTGATTATGACTTTTGAGAAGAATATATTACAGAAAAGGCCTCTCTGGTTTACCTCTGGAGTTCTCTGAGTCTCTCCACCTCCCGGTCTCTATCTTGCTGCACTTGGGTCAGTTTACGCTGGTACTGAGCCTGCAGCTCCGAGCGTTCCTGTTCAGCCGTTTGTGTTACTGTGGCAAGCCGTTCCATTAGGTCCTCGCACTCCTTCCGTGCTTGTGTCTCCCTCTGGGCTGCTGATTCCTCAAGCAGCTTTACACGAGCCCTGGATGAGCAAGGGAAAACTTACAGTATGTGCATACAGACACACGTAAGCTGCTTAAAGTGCAGAGAACGATGCATAATGTATGTTTAACAGGAGCTGCACATTTGCAGGACAGAATGGGTGTGTATGTTTCGTCCAACTACTTGTGTGTGTTCTCCATGAGTTCCATATCCTGTTTGTGCCGCTGCTGGACATTCTCCAGCAACATTTGGCTTTGGTCTCGTTCCAACTGCAGAGTCTTCACCTGGATAGTAACACATGGAAGGTTCATAAGCAAGTGCATCGACGTAAAGTTGTCATTTCTTCCTGAAAAATGCAGTTCCTATGTTTTCCTTTTCATCACTACAGCAACGTTCTCGTACCTGTCCCTCCAGCTGGATGATGCGAGCCTGTAAGGTTTGATAGTCCTCAGTTTGTTGCTCCTTCTCTTTGAGTCTCTGCAGCACACCTGCATCCACGATGGCCCCGTGACCAAGCAACTGAGACTGCATCATAATAAGAAGAGTAAACAAATTAAGAAAAACCAGCTGAAAAATGATATTTTGAGTAAATTTCCGAGTAGATACTTATGTTCCAAACCTGCTGTTGCAGAAGCAGCTGCTGCAGGTAGTCTGCTGAAAGAGTCACCTTTTCAGAAGATAAGGAAGGGATTAAAATGGACAAAATATATGAGCTCCCAAGTCAAGTCAACCTTATTACAGCAAAGAACAAATACCTGTTGTTGGACAGCAGTCGATGCATTCTGCACTTGGTTTTGCTGCGGCAGTGCTGGAAATATCAACATGAGTAAATATCATGTCAACCTGCTCACATTTGATATTAAAGCAATGGTGAAAAATGCTACAATATCTAAATCTACTCCAGATATCCCAAAGGTTACATACACCACACTGAACCAGGCAGCAGAGCAGACACAGGGTTGAACATCGGCAGCTGTTGTGGGGTTTCATTCAAAGCCTGACTTGGCCCCTGTAGCATCCCGGATCCGTTATCGGACGGTAAGTTGTGGGGTTGGGACTGAGGCTGGTGGGGTTGGGTGTGACTATTGCTAGCAGAAGACACTGGCAAGGGGCTGGGAAGCTGAGTAGGGTGATCTGAAGGATGAGATGAGCCAAGAGTTTGTTCAGGGTTAATTTTAGCATGGAGAGCAGCTGGTGAGGAGGGTGTTGAGGTGGAAGGGAGGTGAGGCTGGCTGGTGGGTGTGTGCTCAGCGAATAAAGAGGGGGATTGTGGTGGAGTTGAGGATAGAGTGGGGGTGGTATCTGTATGAAACGGAGCAGAATGTTGTCCTCCACTCAGATTATGAGCATGATGTGATACAGGGTAGAATAAAGTGGTAGATGTGGGGCTTGTAAGTGTGTAGCATGCTGTATGGTGAAGTAGTTAATGTTACCAGGGATGGATGTAAGTTTGAAAAATATGTTTTTTCCTGGATTTTTCATTTTGTTGTAAAATATAACTGAAGTGAAGTTATTTTGAATGGGTTAAATACCTCGCTTGGTCCCCTTCTCTCTGACAGGGGTGGAGTGAGCAGTGGGGCTTGGCTGCCCAAGAAAAGTGCTGCTGCAAAAAAAACCGCAAAACAAAACAAAACATCTAAATATTGGCACTTTCAGCACAACTGACATGAACTTGATGGATTTTCGCAAAATCACATCTTACCTTGTTTCCTTATCAGATGTAAGTGTGTCCTCTTTTCCCCTGGGAGCTTGTGAAGTTACTTGTTTACTGAAAAGAAGAGCGAGTTATCATTCAGTGTTGAGAAAGAAACTCTTGCTGTCATCCTGTTTTTCTTGTTGTGTATCTTCCACAGTACCTAACAACTGACTCCAGATCGACTTCTTCTCCGAGGCCTAAAGAGTCTTCCTGCTTTGACACTGACTGGGCCTTCTTCCTGCTTAGTGCTCCAGCTAACCAGTCCTCCTCCTCCTCTTCTTCTCTCTTGTGACTTTTAGAGACCTCCGGCTTTGGTTGTTTGGTGATATTATCATTTGGGACGGAGCTCTCTGGGGTCATCTTTGCAGCAGATGTGACGTTGCTACCGGTCAGGGAGGGTCTTCTCTCTAGTGAAGGGGTGGATGGAGCCTTTGGAGATTCTGTTAAGGTCTTGGTCTCTTTGGCGTCACCTTCTAGAAAGCTATGGTTGTCGTCTATCTTGAGGCCCAGCCAGTCAGCAGAGTTGCGGTGTCGAATGGAGGTGGATGTAGTGGGGTTTGGTTTCTTCTCTGGGGTAGAGGAACTAACATCCTCTGTAGAAAACCTGATTCGATAAAAAAAAAACATCTAGCATTTAGTTTAGCAGAATAAGCTAAATCAAACCAAAAAGTACTAAGACTGGACTTTACACACACCTGACAGACTGTCTGCGGGACCCTCGCCCTTCAGGGGTGGATATCAATGTGGGCTGATAGGAGCCAAATGTGAGGTCCTCTTCTAAAAGTGAGTCTGATGAAAGTTAACAAAATGTACTTTGGAATATTCTATTCTTTTGGAGAACATATTAGTGCTGATCAGAAGACCACAGAGCTCTATTACCTTTAACACCTGATGTCTTCTCTTGTTGCTGCTTCTCTTGAGACTGAGGCTGGCTCCTCCTCTCGCCTGTCGGGGGTCGCTCCTGAAGCTTAGGTGAACTCAAACTCTCTAGGATCTCATCTAGTCGAGTACGAGCTCTCTGAGGGGTATCACAACTGAGATTACAGATTACAAAACAGAGGAAAAAGGAGATGGAGACAAGATACCACATGTTAAGACTCAAAGGCATGGAAAGTGTCATATTTGCAAAAAACAGGTCAAGTGAAAAGGCAAAACAAAATAAAAAAGAACTGACATGCCTGATGCTGAAAGATGTTTCTTTGTAAAACATTTGCCAAAGTTTGTTTTTGTTTTTTTACTGCATCCCAAGCCCAAAGCACTAAAGCAGTAATTATTTATCATTTGAGCACTAAAAATAAAGACAACAATAAGAGTGAGACAGTTAGGGAAAAACACAGAGCTGTTACCTTTCCTTGTTGGACCAAAGCGCACTATCTTTTTTCCTCTGCTCTTTGTTTTTATCCTCAAATCCAAGAGCATCCATTAGGTCATCCTTTTCATCATCAAATGTGAGATCAACTCGACTCTTTGCTGCCTTAGCTGATGAACAAAGGATAAACACACAAAAACACTTGTAGTACTCTGTTCTTTGCTTATTTGTGGTTAAAATATAAAGTTTTATGGATCTTTTAAGGCTCACATGTTTCAGTCTTTAGGATGGGAGAAGCTGAAGAAGGTGGCTCAGATTTTCCAGGTTTGTCTTGCTGAATGTTAGGGTTTGATTCAGGCTTGGTTTCTTCAGGTCCTAAGTCATCAAGTAAATTGGCCAATGGGTCATCTTGATCTGCAACATGTTGTTTTTAGATTGTTTACTGACACGACTTTTAAGCAGTGAACAATAAAAGAGACATCTTTCTGTATATATGAAAAAAATGTACCCAAATTATACATCTAAACTAATTACATTAAATATTTTTTAATATGAGTTGAACTGAGCATGTACTGTATGTCTACATGGTGAGTTACCAGTAAATTAAGGAAACCAGTTCATACAAATACAACACTTGTATTTAAATAAACGGGACAAATTATTAGAAACACCCTTTAATATAGGGCAGTGAACTCAACAAATATAGTATTGAGTGCGGGTATGTTGATATGGCTTGCGTTAGATTGCACATATGCACCAAATAAACTGCATCTCATTCCGGTAACTCACTATATGTTAAAACACTGACTGCATCTTGACGCCAAGATCTGTGCATTTGAGTTGGATGTGATTTATTTTATTTGCATATCTCCTGCTCAGACTCTCAAAAGACACTCATGAAATTACAAACTGATTTTCAACTACAAGTAGACTCGTCACGATACCCACTTTTGCCAGATGATATATTGTCCCAGAAAAAAAACATGATATTAATGTTACTTCAAGACCATTTTATACCACTCACACAACAACAAAAAATGCACTTTTGGCACAGAGATTAATTCAGTCCATCACAGGCAGTATATCGCCAGTTCAGTTTTTGCCACTTATTTTGTTGCCACTGTTTTTAAACAAAAATTAACATATCAGATCATTGTTGTTTAAGTTCTCACTTCTTTCTTTTAGGCCAAACCTTAAAATGTTCCATTCAGGATCTGTGACATGTGGTCAAAACAAGTCTTTTTGGACTTGCTTCCCAAACTTTCTGACTAAAATTATCCAGATTTCAGGAGAAATAAAACTGTAGCTGCCTCTAGTAACATGTCATCTTCACTTCCCATCTCATTCAATGTCACTGTCACTCTGTGTGTGTGTGTTTGTGTGTGTGTGTGTGTGTGTTAATGTGGAGACCTTCCTGATAGCTATCGTGACAGGCCTACATTGAGTAAAAGGCCAAACACATATTTACACTGATGTACCTTTAGTGTGAGGTGTCTGATCAAGACCTTCATCATCACCACCACTTTCTAGATCAATTCAACAGTTTGAGAAAAACAACATAAAACTTTCAGTAAACAACTACTCAAATTGATAAAAAGCTCAGTGTCAGAGACAGCTAGAAGGCTCACTCACCAGAGAAGGTAAACTTCTTGTAGTTACGTGCATTGGATGAAGGTGCAGTATTTGGCTTCTTCACTCCTATGGTGGGCTCATCTGAGTGTAGAGGTGGAGACAAAGCTCTCTCTGACTGCAGCTCATAATGTAAACTTCAAAGCAGTTTACAAGGTGAAGCAAATAATGAGAAAACTATTTATGCAGGAACACTCTGCACTTAATTACCTGCTCCCTCTGGTTTTAAATTACTTTTTAACATTGAAGAGTCTTTCTTTGGCCCTTCATTACCAAATGGCTTTGTTTGTGCAGGAGCTGAGCTAGGTTTTTTCTTTGATGAAAAAAGGTCAGCATCCATATCATCCATATCCTTAAAAGAAACAAATGCAGAGGAAAAGGCAGTGTGACTGGCCTTGGGACCATAAACAGACAACTGCAAACTTTTTGCGAAACTTTCTGCCTGCAAGCTCACAGTTCACAAAGACCTACCTTCATGCTCTTCAGTATGTCGTTGGGATCTGCTGCTGAGACATCAGAGTCCTTGGACAGAATAGAAAATATTAACAAGGGAACAATGAAAGATTATATATGAATCTAATTGTGCGTTTTAACAGCTGTCTACATACCTCAGTGTCTCCACCATCCCTCCTTACTTCCTCTGCCAGCATACTGAAAATGTTATCAGTGGCAGAGGAGCTGGAGAGAAAAATAATGTAACTCACAAACAGGAAGAGGACTAATTTATAATTGATGGTATATAACTCTTAAATTTTCCAACTTACCGACTCAGTGCTCCACCGCGAGTGGCTTTCCCCCTAACTGGGTGTTCTGGTGAGGGTATTGTGAGTAAATTATTATAGCACATGAGACTTTCACAGTGATAAAACTATAATAATAATGATAACAGTGTTTGGTTTACAAATCCAGAATTGCTCACTTACTTTTATTATCAAATAAGCTGTCAAGCACGTCGTCATCTTCGAATGAACCTTGAGAAAAATAGGATGGGATGCACTTGTAAAGAAGCTTTGGGATCTTCAACTTTTTACACTCTAAGGTGTCTTGACCTGTGTTTGCATTTAGCATTCTGATTATAATGCCACCAGTTACTGTTTTTCTGTATCATTATTATTTTGCAGGATTACTACCTTGAAGTTTTTGGTTGTAACCATATTTATCTTTCTCTGCTACTTCTCTATATGGTTTATCTGCTCTGTTAGAAGCATCGGGGCTGTCAAGATTGTTAAGCCCTCTGATACAAACTTGGCTCTATATTAAGTTACAAATATATATACAAATATATACAAATTTAAAACTTATACTTAGCAAAACTACGAGGTAGAACAACTGTATAGCATTCAAATAACATTTCAGAAACTTACTTTTGGGTGGTTTGCCCTTCAGCTTTGTTGCCTGTTAACAGTGAGACATATTGAGTTATTTATCAACAAGAATATTTTCACCTTGCTAAACTATCTGCACTGCACAGAGCAAATCAATTTTATACATACAAAGCAATGAAAACATGTGCTTAACTTTTTTCAAAGATCTTATTTGCATTAATAAATCAGGAAACCTTGACTCACCATATTGAATCTTGTCTGGTAGCATTAAATCTGAGAGTAGCTAGCTGGCTAACGTTAACCTAGCTAAATCTGATTAGGCGTCTCCCGTCTCCATTGGTAACCACTGTTCCACCAGTCAGCATATTAAAGATACAATGCAAGACAGTGGTTAGATAATAAGGCTACATACTGCATTATTTCAAATTTAAATACGATCATATAATTCGTTTTTATCATTTAAAAGTAGCCAAGTTTACATAAAGTAAATAAAGCTAACAGAACGAATCACACCGCCGCTATAGTACATCATACTGTTACTGTTGACTGGCCATATTTGACACTTAACGTTACGAAACTTCAGTCTTCAAATACAATTTCATGATTATCTTTACAAAGTTTTATCTTTGAGCTGCACGTGAGGCAAAAGGCAAGTAAGAAGCAACTATGCTTTGGAGGTTTAACGTTACTGAGGCTGTACCATACCGCACACGTAGCAACCGGCGCGCGACGTTTCCTGTTTATAGTTCGCAGTGCTTTGTGGGTAAAGTAGTTTTTACGTAGCTTTTAGAGAAAAGTGTTTCAGAAAATGTGTTTGTTTTGGGCTGCGTTTGGAGCGGCTTGTTCTGGACCTCCCTCTTGAAAGTAATCTGCTTTCTTAGTTATTAAAATATAAATATAAAACAGTGTTACCACCAGGTGGCACCAGAGCTCAGAAAATTAGTCAAAACAAATCAGTCAGATCAAAACTGAAGAGCTGAATAATTTATCCTCCCAATTCTATGTTTAATTCAGAGAGGCGTTGGCCTGATGTCGCACTTTTTTCAGTACAATGATAACAAATGTGAGCACATTTACACTCTTCTTAAAACTCTTGCACCTTGCATGATGCAGGTACATTTAGATTCCTTGCAGCTTTGTTAAAGCAGCAGTGGGGAACTGTTTCAAGGCAAAGTTTGCAGATGACCTTTAAACTTTACAGGTACCCAGATAGATTAAACAACACAAAAACAACGTATGCTAGACTATAATCTGCTAAGTGATGTGCAAGCATAGCCTACATGCAAGCAATAATTTTATGTTAATTCTTCTTTGAAGTTCCCCAAATGAGCCTGGAAATGATTTTTTTAATGAACCTTTAAAAGACTGTGATTAGGGTTTGTTTTTTAGGCTTTATGTAAATGTTTCTGTCTTTTTTTAGGAGCGCACTTTGGACCTAGAGGCAGGAAATTTATCCATTTGTTTGATCAAAGCAGAAATCACTGAACATTTTTATGTATTTTTTTAGAGATTGTGAAGCAAAAGTGCAGTCACAATTGATGTAAAATTTTATCACAATTTCATGTGCAATTTGAAAAGTTTGTTTTACTATTAAGAGGAAAAAGCGAGCACTGGATGACAACAATAACTGTATCTAACCAGATGTGAATGTCAACAAGCAAAGCTGAGCATTTTAAACAATAGTGGGCTGTAGAGAAGAGAAAAATGCATGACTTGTGTTATTATGAGATAAATGTACACCTCTTAAAATTGATCATCAGCAAATCTGGGTAAATTATTCCAAGTGCAGAGAAAGATTATCTTCGCTGACATTCAGAACCACACAATGGAGCACAAATGCATTTCCTTGCTTTATTTAATTCGTTTTTCTTCCCTGTGAGAACAACATAAATCTTTGTAGATTCTCTGCCACAATACATGACTTCAGCCCTTATTTCAGGAGAAATTAGGCCACTTGAGATCTTCAGAGAAGATAAATACCACCCTCATTCATACACTTAACACAAGTCTTTTTTAAAAGCAAGCAAAACATGAAATCAGGTTTTTATGTAGAGGCACAAAACATGTTTTATTACTTTAAACTCTGATCATATCTGCTTTGAAACAGAAAAAAAATTCTACAAATTCAGTGTTCATGGGAGGCATTTGTCAGGAAGACATATTTCTGCATCTCTGTATTCTTTAAGTTGTCTTACAAATATCACATGATGAAAACAGTTCTCTTACAAGTGAAAGTCCTGCATTTTAAACCTTTATTTAGCATATGTTTCTCAGTATTATTAGCAGAATGAACTCGCAAAAAAAAGTAAAAGCACATATTATATCTCTGTGTTTTACAAGCACCCTGTGCATAATATCTTTGGATTTAATGTCATTGCTGAATTAACATGTACATTGCATTTTATTGCTGTAGTTGTTTAGGGTTGAGCTCATTTTAACTACTTTGTACACAGTTGGCTAGTTATTCAGCAGGAATACATCATATTTTTTTAGAAATAAATGTCGGTGGCATCACAGTCCTGTGAAAACCACATATCTCTAAAAGGTCAGCTTGCTACAAGGTCATAAAAACAGGCCTGTTTTCGACTTTGTGGAAATGCATTCTGCATCTGATCCAAGAGGCTTTTTAAAATCATTTATATTGCTTAAGAAGCAGAGGAAGTTTTTCAACCCACAAAGGAACATTAATCCTTCAGTTTTACAGTAAAAATCAAAATCTTAATATCTGGAGATACATGGATTTCACCGGACAGAAAGGTTAGGACAATTATAATCTGAAAAGTAATCAGTAACTCTGACTGTTGGACAAATGTAGTGGAGCAAAAGTTACAAGTACAATATTTCTGTTTTTGTGGAGAAAAGGTATAAATTGCATAAAAATGAGATACTCAAGTACAGTACAAGTACCTCAGAATTATACTTTAATAACAGTACCGTATTTTCCGCACTATAAGGCGCACCTAAAAGCCTTTAATTTTCTCAAAAAACGACAGTGCGCCTTATAA
>JAQMCX010000021.1:14610599-14657076 GCA_029814765.1 Acanthurus leucopareius | reverse complement strand
AGTTTTAAAATAGGCCATTCATTGAAGGTGCGCCTTATAATCCGATGCGCCTTATAGTGCGGAAAATACGGTACTTAGTTACATTCCACTACTAGTCAGGCTTGATCTTCTGAGAAATCACTCAGTTGCTGTTTCCTTTCCCACTAATTGGGAGCATCTGCAGGACAGATGGAGGAAGCCATGATCAAAAAAGGCCTCATTGTTTTTTGCTAGCCCACTTTTTTAAATCGTGGGGGGAGTCTTGTTGTGAGCTGTAAAGTGACCATGAATCAGAATCTCATCAATGAGGAAAAGATAACAGGCAACCTCTCCTTTAGCGTCCGGGTACATAAGTCTTGACGGCAGAGGCTGTTGATAAAAGAAGAGAAAACACATCAGGGTTTGTTGATTTAAAGTCGTGGATGAAATGCATGTTTTTTCCATTTGTTTTTTTTTTGGGTCATTAAAGTCAAATATAGACTGACGAAGCTACAGATGACAAAGCTCACCTGATGCTCACCGGACTTAAGACGAAGACCTTCTCTGTTTATGTAGTTCATGTCTGTAGAAAGGAGGAGCACAAGGAGAGTTCAAGCTGCCATGCAAAGTCATGAATGATGTAGGAAAGTAATCATTCACAAAGGAATGATTCATGAAGCAGCTGGATGTGCTTGCCTCAATAAATTGATTAAGAAACCAAGTGAAATATAACACACTGAAGACCTGTAACCTGCAGCTATGATAGTCAGTTTATTACTTTCTGGATCTATTACAGCTGTATTAAGCTATGTGGTTGTAGGGAGGTAATGTATTTATAATAACCCTCCAAAGAAATGATGGGTTGTTGTTCTGCCTCTAAATCATTTAGCATTAGCACTGTAGCAGTGAATACTTAAAACCTAAATGTGGGGCAAGCATCTTAGCTCCTTATGCATCTGTGCCTTTGTGACACGCTCCACTGCTCCACTTTCTCCCCTTGTCTGGAGCCCCTTCTATAAACCTCCCTTAACACACTGACACACAGTGACACACACAAACACACATCTATGACACATATCCACATAACTGTCACTTGAACCCACTGTGATGCTCATTTTATGTGTTTACATGCAACATTTTGTTTTAAAATGACAAATTCATGTTTGATAAAATTCAACATTAGCCCAGTTTTTGGTTAAAATACCGCTAGCCTCCAATAAGATTATTCAGGGTAAAGTGCAAAACTTATAATCCTGAAAGGATGATCCAATGATTTTACATATAAATGTCACTTTTCTGGTTTTCAGTTATATAATATTTTCTGGGACTCTGCAGAAGTTTTGTCAGGTCTGGCAACCTCGATGACACCACCACCATCCACTCACCTCAGTACAATATCCTAAGGAATAACATCAGACTGTTTTTTTCACTACGATTTACATCCAGTGCTGATGCTCAGGAGGTGATGTGCCCCTTAGAGAGACTGTCATTTCTCATAAATGTGGTTTAGAGTTTTGCAGAACTGTCCAATAATAACATCATTGAAAACTTAATTTCACAGGTCTATGATTTCTCAAAACTTTCCATGCATGGTTTTTGGAAACAACTAAAATGAATCATAAATGATGAAAATGCAATGTTCTGACAGAGTTGTTCAAGTTAAATTAGTCAAGATTACAAGCAGTTGTTGATTCCTAGAGCTCCATTCAAAGAAGCAGCTCTGTTCAAAACCAAATTTATATAAAATATCTGTTCATTTAAATTCTATTTTTTTTATGTTTGTATGTCAAGTTAACCAGCAAGGAATCTTGTACAAATTACTGGGGTTAGTTAATGTAAAGTGTACCAGTTAACCCCTGTTACATCATCCCTCCAAGGAACCTTTCTGAGAATTTGCAGTTATATATTAGTTCCTTTTAAAGACACATAAAAAGCAGTGTTACCCAACTATCCAGTTTTACAAACTGGGTGAATTTGTTTTTAACCAGGCGGGGAACAGCTATCCAGTTGCATCACAGTAATTGTAAGAGCAACAGATTTTGGTGATACTGCTGCTTGAAAGTGCAGTAAAAAAAACCAGAGGAGTTCTCCTTTAAGGCTCCTGTGGACTCATGTTTCATCCGCTCAGTCTGTTTCTTTGATGTGTCCTTTACCTGTGATGCTCACTGCTGTCATTTTTTGGTTTCTGCTTCTCCATTGCTCTTCACGTCTGGCACTTCTTTCTCAGCAGCCTCTTTCTGCCTGTTGGTCGATACACAACATATTCTAATTGTTCCATTTTACTCATCTCAGGGCCTTTTTGAACACAGTTTATCTGGAAACCTGGTTTGGCAAAGCATTATAAATAAACTGAGTTTTTTGTCAGCTGCTGTTGCCATGCTCCATGGTGCTGTAGCTATGAGGTATTATTTGCCATCGCTGTGTGAGTGGCTCAGGGCCTCGGAGGTGGGGGGGGGGGACTGAGAAGATTGCACTTAGCGTCAATTAGCAGCCATGAACTCAAGAGCTCTGATGCTTTCCCCTTCATTCATCTCTCCATTAAAAAAAACTGGAAGACACTGTTGTTGTGCATTGAGCCACTTAATCCACGCGCTGCAGCTCGAGGCGAACCCGAAAATAATCACAGGAGTGATTTCAAATCAATGCTGCAGATTTGCCCTCACTCTCCCACACATGACACAGACATGCACTTTCTGCGTTTGTGTGTTTTTCACATTTTGCTGCATGCCTGGAAATGTTTTAGAGTATTTAAAGCTTTTCTCACAGGATTGAAGCTGTTGAATTTGTCTTTTTTCGTGTCAGGTGTTAAGAAAAATGTAGAATATAACAGTTGAAACCTCATTTTTCTACTGACTGCCTGTTAAAACATCCCAAGAGCTTGTGATCAGTACTCACGGCTTGATTTTGCTGGAGAATCTCTGCCGCAGGATGAGAGCAATGGTGGTGAGGACCGCCAAGGTGGTGCACATGGTCCTACCCCCCAAAGACCTCCTGCCTTTGGGACTGATGGTGGTTCAGAGCCCTGAGACTTCTCCTCCCATTGAAAGGCTTGAATGGTAAAAGGAGAGAGAGTTTGTGTTGTAACAGTCTTAACTATTCCTGTCTTCCCTCCTGGCTCTCAGTCATGATTGGAGAGATTAGCTCAGAGGATTAGCTAGGATCAAGGAGGGGGTTGGATCTCGCTGCTGGGACTTGAAGGTAAACAGAGCATGCTGTTTGTTTGTATTCAGACAACAAACCCACCTCGCCACCATTTCATCAGCATGACAAGCCACACCAACCTCAATATTGTCTTTTTTTGTAAAGGAAAGGATGCATTTTTTTTGCCTAAAGTGGCTTTAAGAGGCACTTCACAGCATTGGTTTACAGTGAGGATTAACAAGTCAATCAAATGAAAGTGTATTTGAATACCAGTAATCTGACTGACCAACAATATACCATGAAAATATACATAATGAAAAGAGAGAGCATAATGGGTTAAATGGGATTATAAATGGGGCCTTTCAGCAGCTGAGCCACTTATACGTAAAACTGCTGACTCAGACAGAGAATAAGGGAACTGTAGGTCAAGCGAGAGACCAGCATGCAAGAGAGGTTAACAAAGAAATAAAGGGGAATCAGATCATAGCAGGTTTCAGTTTTTAAAGCATTTGACATCTTGGCAGTAACTTTAAAGGCTTTATCTCTGTTTCATTTTATTTAAAACTTTGATAAATACAGGTACAAAGGTGAGTTTTAAAGAAAAAAAGTAAAATCATCACAGTTAACTGTTATAAATGTAAAAAAAAAAAAAAAAAGTGGTGATCCAGAATGATAAAAGAACAAACATCATCACATGATATTTAATATAAAAAAAAATGGATTTTACATGGCAGTTCATAGATATACACATTCAGCAGAAGGCACATCTGAGTCAAATGTGACCTCTTCTCCACTTTTTTGGGTTCATGTTTGCAATTCATTCCTCATAGCTTCTACAGAGTAGAAAAAACAAATAGAAGAGCTTTAATTCTTTTATTTCCTGTAGAACCCTCTCCCTCTATTCACACATACAAATACAGACACACCCAATTAGCCATTAAAAGGGCATAGTAGCTGTCCTTATTTTGAGTATATGTTCCATAGCCCATGATTATCTCGATCACATTAACTGTATTCCTCATGATTCGTCTGATAACTTCTGTAAAGATACATTGCTTCTCTTAAAGATCAGTACAACCAATTCATCCCTCTCCTATGTGGCCTCGGGCCATAGAATGTGGTGCCTCTGGGTGCTCATGGTCCAATAAAACCCAGGTTAATGGCTTCACCCTGTTGATGTTGAGAGTTTACTCCAGCCAAGTTCCTCATAGACAGCTGAGATACTGCAGTAGACCGTAGCCAAGAGTTTGGTCCACGCCGCGGCCACCTCTGGTGTCACAACCGCTGAAAACTCTTCTCCCAGGACTTCCAGTATCACACCACCAAGGATCTGAGCAAGACACAAAATTACACAGTACTTAAGACACCTTGAAGTTCTTTCAAAACAATAGTTTGACTTTTTTTATATGGTAAATATCGGATAAGTTCAAACATGCATCACTGGGTGACTGCATGGAGATGGATGTTGTCTATTTTCTCAGAAAATGTTGACTCTCAACTTATAATTACTTGAACGCTTGAATACCAGTAAAGTTCTTAACTTTAAACTCTCTTCATAATCACACAAAGAGTTGACCTGCATGTGCATGTGATGGAAGCTGTTTACCTCATCTCCCTCAACCACAGACCAGGAGCCTAACTGTCACTGATTGTAGATCTGTGCTTTTATGCAATTTATGTTTGCTGATTTCTGCCCTCTAGTGTTTAAAAATGCCCTTACGCAGCTTTAAAGATAAATTAACTTGTCAAACACAAACATCCTTATCCTAAAAGTTCATGTCTGAATATGTGTGTAAGTGCCATTTCTTGTTTTATTCAAACGCCCTTTACCTTAAAGTACACTGGCTCCACCTTGTGACGCAGTGCGTGGGCCCTACCCAGAAGGTTCAGCACCGAGGTCACCTTCTCTGAGTTGTCAAGGTTCTCCACAAGTGTGTTGATGGCATTCATGACTCTGTGAGCGTGCTTCCTGAGCTGGGCACTCCTCTCCAGCTCCTCTGGCTCCTCGATGTGCTTGAAGTCGTTGAAATACTGCTTCGATGAGGGAAAGTTCACAAACAGCCTGAAAAGGAGGAGAGTTTGTCCAGATGAGAGATATGAGCAGCTGCAGTGGAGCTTTTCTAATCTCATGGCCCTTCAGCCTGCACCAGCTCAATCCTGCAAACCCACGTTCATTCTTTTTCTTTTTCTTTTTTTTTTTTTGGAGCTGGCAAGATACCATAAGTAAATAACAGCACTGACATGAGAGTGCTGCATATTTTCCCTTAAAATGTTTGCTTTAAACTGGTATCTAGGTGGTGGTGCATGGTGTGTTTTTGTATATTTGAAAAGAATTTGAAAAGTGAAGGAAAAACTTTGAGCTGCAGAGAAAACATGAGCCAAAACTGATGAATGCCAACACCCGTTATTAAAGTTATTAATCACAATAGCTGTAAGACGTCTACATGTTTTTTAGAATTGTGGTGGGTTTATCAGTTTTTCTTTACTAATGGCCTTGTTCATTTCTTTGGATATTTTGACTCATGAAGTAATCATCCAGTAGCAAAGGCAAACATGTTGGGCACTACTGACACGTTGACAGGTTACATTAAAATAGTATTTCATCATTACTTCTACCTATCAGGGATTGTTTAATAAAGTGCATGTGGCAAAAATACCTCCATATTTCTCCACTTCTTATATCTACTCTCATATATAAATAAACCTGTTTACAGAAATAAACTCATAGATATGAACCTTGCAGAATCAGATAAAATGTCTGTAACAGATGTTCTACTAAAGCTATAGCTTTGGTGGAATCAGGAAGAAATTGTTTAATAACTGTCTTGGCTTTTGCTTTAAAGCAAAACTATCTGTTTACAACTTACAGAAACATTGGCTATAAATAGATATTTTATTGTATGTGTTTAGTCATTGGTGCTTTATATCCCCCTATTTTCCCATATATTTATGTAGATAACAGTCTTCAGTACTCTTTCCCATTATACAGCTTGTTGTCTTTCATAGTTGATATGTTTAAATCATCTGTCAGTATAAATGCAAAAACTAAGTTTGATTCCATTAATGGGGACACGCTTACTCTGCATATTGTTCTTCTGATACTTTATCAATTTCTTTTTTCCTTTATCTGTCATGATATTTTTTCTCTTATCATCTTGTATTTATATATTTCACCTTTATCCCTTGTGTTTCATTGTAGAATGACATTCAGGGTGGAAGGACAATGCGCAAGGAAAATATCATTAACTGAGAATATGACAAACATTGACTTAAGCTTTTCATACTTGCTTAATAAAGCTGATTATGATTGTGATGAATGCATGCTTTTGTTTTTATTATGTCACTGTTTACATGTTGCACCACGTCTTTAGCAAATAAAGCAAGTTTTTAAAAAAAGCAATAGCTTTTGCCATTCTGAATTCTTTCTAAAAAAGTAAATCAGTAATATAAGTCATTCTTTGCCTTAGCTCAGTGTCCTGGTTAACCTGTTAAGAGGCTTTAATTGCTATTAAATGATATATGCCCAGTTCTTTATTCGATCATAGATTTGTTGTGTTGTTTATGACTCCCTAAGTTAAAAACTCATGGCATAACTTGTATCCTGTGCCTGAAAATCTGCCCTCTAGATTCACACAATCTTTCTTGTTATTACCATAAGTGGCTCCTTCTCATGAACCTGTTGGCTCAGGTGTCTGTTTGGTTCTGAAATGCCTCAGAAAAAAAAACAAAACAAAAAAAACCCACCCAGAATCCCTCACAGTTTCACAATGTCTAATAAAAGGTGTAATGTGTTAATTAAAGAAGACAATGAGATGAAGAACATGAACGTCGCTGCCTCCCCAGGCTACCACGAGCACACCTTTGACTTCATGGTTGAGACTGTAATTATCAGAACTGCAGAGACAGCTAACATATCATGTAGCATTAAGCATTATTGGTTTTTATTTTTATTTTCTTTATTTGGAGTCACATAGTATCATAATTACAGTTTACACAGCCATCATCAGTCTGATCTCTACACTGATCATTCTCTTTTAGCATTTTCCAGTGTGATTACAGGACATAACCAAATGAACAAGGGGTATTTCTTGTATTTAAGAGACAGAAAATACAATAGGGAATGTGAAAAGAAACAAAAAAAAAAAACAAAAAACCTTCACTACTTCTTCAAAGTGTCCTCAGATTTACTCTCCTTAAGTCTAATGGAGAAAGTGGCAGGTCCTCTACTGATGGGATGTCCCCTTTAAGCCATTTCCTTGTAATTGCTTTTCTAGCAGCTACTCTCAAGCATAATATCATATTATTGACATTTGGTTCAAGTTCCAGGTCTGCTCGTACTTAACACATCCCAGCTCACGCTGTCCTTGTGACATTTTCTTTGATTTCTATCCCTGTTTGACCCTCAGAGGCATCATAAGAGGAACCTAAACACTTCCCCCCTCCCTCAGTCTGGGAAGAGGGCCAATGCATCTGGTTTCTGGCTATCTAATGCCAAAGTCCAATCTCCCCTATTTCCCTGCAACAACTGACACAAAAGCAGTTTTTTTTGTTAGATCTAAAGCATATTGCTAAATACTAGACGTATGAATATAAATATCCTGACAGGGAGGAAGATAGAAGGTGGTGTCTTAATCTCCCAGCTCTGGGTGGAGTGCTCTGGCAAGCGTCGAAGCAAAATATTCCAACTTTCAGCGCAAACTAATGAGGAACGGTGGTGTTTAATCTTTCTCTCTTGTAATTGCATGACCTGTGGTTGCATATAAATAGCCTCATTAGTATTTTATATGGTCATTGCAGTCTTAATCCCTCCTTATCTATTCTTCGCGGCAAACTGAGGAGCTGAATCAAGAGAAAGTTTCTCATTTCAGAGCCATAATTTGCTACTGTGGATCTTATCCGTTCCCTAAAGACATTAGTTTGAAGGATTCAAGTGAAGGCTGAAAGATAGAATTGGCTTTTACTGCTAAAAGGAGAATATGACATGGTCACATTCACAGATCAATCCCCATTCCTTAAATTCCTCAAGGTTGTAAGGTCTTTGTGAAGGAATGTGGAGGAAGATTCATTTAGTTTTAACATTGTTTCATCGAAAGCAGTGGAGTGCAATGCTTTTTTTTTTTTTTTGGTTAAGTGCTGCAGCTTACTCTTAGTAGTCAATAGAGATAATAATAATAATAATCAGTGATCTGTGGGGGAAAAAAATACATCATTTTACTAATAGTGACACTACAAGTACATGTTGCGCTCTGTGTTTTTGCTAAACTCCCTCTCAACTTTCCCCTCCTGCAATCATAAAGGATTATCAAGGCATGTGGTGTCAGGCAGTGAGTCTCGCCACACTTGAAAGCCTCTCAGAGAAAACAAGAGAGATAACAACAGTGAGTGTGACAATCCTCCAACAGGACTGCAAGCTCACTAAAAGCACTTAAATGACTGATGAGAAATACTCACTAACATGACGTCTGTTGCTACACAAACTTGTAGTGGGAGACGTCGTGCAAAACGCCCTCATTTCTCATTTCAGAGGAGAGAGAGACGTTATAAAGGTCTGACAGCCAGTGATGGAGTCACTCTGCTGTAGGTTGCCTGGCATTCAAAACATGACCTGCTCCACGGGAGGGAGCCCTTTGAGTGCCAAAGATGTCTAAATGATGGATTATAGTGTTTATCTTTTGCCTCTACAATTTGATAAGTAGGATTAAAAAGAGCATGCACATGCAAAAATACAACTAAGTGTGTGTCTTTGGACAGAAACTTGTAAAGTCAGTGAGATCATTCGAATTTGGCATCGGTTGCATTCTGAGAGACGGTAATCCAGAAGTCTGGACTCTTGCTCAAGTTTGTTGAGATAGATATGTTTGCAGCTTTCTGTGACAGAAAAGCATCAGTAGGCCTTGTAGCTCCAGCAGGTGCTCTTACATTACAGAAGGGAAAATGCAAATTTGACCTTTTCAGTGGTGAACTCATTAAAGTTGCAGAAATAAGGAGAAAAAATAATGAAAAGTCTCAAAATAGGAATTGGATGTGATGCTTACAGTTTTCTACGACATGTAACTGCTGTTTCAGAAGGACATGTCTTTCTTTTTCTTATTACACACAGAATTTGTCACCTCCGGCACCTCGTTACTGTTATTTTTCTGTCTGAATTGGTTAAATATCCTCCAAAGTCTGAGCTCAACCTGAGCAAAAAATTCCAAAACATTAACGAGGAGACTAAACCTGAGTAAAAGAAATTTACCTGACTAGTATGGCCACCCCAACGTCATCACAGGTCTGGTAGACTTTCGCCCAGGAGTCCTGGATCATCACCCTCTCCTTGTCGGTCAGAGGGCTTGGTTGCTCCAGGTGGTCCAGCTCTCCCTCTCCCTGCATCCTTTCCATCTGGGAACACAGTTGTGCAGAGCTGAGCACGTGCAGAAGGCAGGGCTCTAGTCAGAAAACCCCCTCCCTCAAAATAAACACTGTATCTCTACCTTTTTTTTATCTGGTTTATGTGTCTTTCTTGGCGAGCGCTAAAAGAAAATCCCTTTTCCCTTCTTATTCCCAGTGAGAATCTTCTCCTTCTCCACCTCTATATCTCAGCTGAGTGAGAGTGTGAGTGAAGAACAGGCTGAAAAAAACACAAGAAACACACGCAGCGAACGAGGAGGAGCCTCTGTACTCTCTCTTTTACACTCTCCCTTCTTTTCTTCCCTCTCTCTCTCTCTCTCTCTTTCTCACTCTATCTTTTTCTCTCTCTCTCTCTTTCTCCCACTCCCACCTCACCTTTGTAGGTGGTGTTAATAAAAATATGATGAGATAGGGAAGCAAGTATAAAATAAGCATTTTTCAGCATTAAAGTAATGTAAAATTATGCCTTTAAAATTAGATTAAGCACCACACACTGACCCTTTTTCCTTCATCCCATCCATCCAGAAGATTTACTTGTAATAATATTGAATTTCTAACAAAGACCTGCCCACATAAATGTAAAAACACTTGGATGACTAAAAAGATTAAACAGCATGTTATCCAGAAACAGGTTATGTCAGCATGTTTGAAGATAATTTTTCCTTCCTTATTTTATTGTTCGCACACATCCTCAATAAAATTAAATGACTCTTGGTTCACCTTTTCAAATGCACTCAGTTTTTCACCTTTGTTGCGGCAGGGGTTATCAGCAGGAATTCATATCTCACTCATATTGTCACAGCTGAACACTTGAGAATGCTCTTATTCAGGTGTTATAATGGGCTGAATTAATGAGGTCAATTAGCCAGGAATTTGTGAGATAACTGTAAAAAGGGAGAGAAAACATAGGAGCAGTGAAAAGACTTTAGATATTGTGGTAAAAGATAAGATTGAGGGGCTATTTACTTCTTTTTTACAGTTACAACATAGAGCAGGTGCCAATAGCAGGCGGAAGCATGTTAAACATTTACAGGGTCCTTGAAAATGATTAAGTTGGTGAAAAAACTGTGGTTCATGTGGACATGTGTCATGTTCCCTGGTTTGGTGTGTCCCAAATATCTCAGAAAAATAACCTTTGCAAGCATATATGATCCTCTTTAACATTACTACAGCAGTGTTTTTGCCACTTTAATCCCTTTCTAAATATTTTAACTTTTGTTAAAGGAGAAACTAGTAACGTCTGTGACAGTTAATCCAAATTAGCAACAACAAGATCAGAGTTCAAACATCCAGCTTCCCATTGCACATGTTTATGATGACCAAACTGGTCTGGGATCAGAAAGTTAGGGTCCGATTTTGTGGCAGTAGATCAGCCAAACAAGGTAGCTCAGTCAATGATTGTAGATCAACATGATCAGCACAAACTGATTTATACTTAAAAAACGGAACCAATTTTGCAGTGTTTGATGATTATTGCTGCTGTTATTTCTACACTCACTCGCAAATTCAGACTGCAGTTCATATGAATAATGTTATATATGTGATTTACTCTCAGACAAATAAATAAACTCATGATCTCAGTTTGAGACATCTATCAACATTAAAGTCTACTCAGTAGATTTAGGGTTAATAAGTAATGACATCTAGTGGACACCTGGAGTAATGCTGCTTTTCAGAAAAGCTCATTTTTGGATGAATGACATGTTTATTAATAGAAGTCAATTAGTAATTATAATAATTATAGTAATTATAAAGTGCAAAACCGTCTCTGTCAAAAAACTGAAGGCAAAAGTCATGTGCAAACATTTTATTTGATTTATCACCTGAAACACCAGCTAATCTGATTTTCTTCCATCTAATTACTAACACTTAAAATGCCATTTATCAACCAATCTATTGTAAGCCTTTACCCATAATCCAGCTGAGTAATTATTAACAATAACAATTTACTATATCATTTCACATATTTACATCTTTCCCCGACAATTTACATGACTCTAAAAACAAAACAAACAAACAAAAAAGAGAAAAAGCAGGTTTTTCAAATGTTCCAAATTTATTTTGTATTTTTATCAATTTCCTGGAGACAGTTACACTCGGAGATTTTATTGGCACGTATGCAAATTTGGATTAAAAGGATGCCCGGTCTCAAAGGGATTAAGGCCTTCAAACTACGCATGAAATTTAATCTACTCTTTAAAAAACCGGATGGTATCATCACACCTTACTGCACGAGAACAAGGAAATTAAACACTTAACGACTGTTTAAACTAAAACCGAAATCACGGCTAAGTATGATTCACATACAAAACATATGTTACGCAAAGCGCAGCTGGAAGGATTGACCTAAAGCGGATTCCGTACTTTTAAGTGTAGACTGTTTTTAAGTGACTCGTATCAGTCGTTTGTTCGCTAACCTCGAATATAATTAGTAGAATAAAGTCAGTAATTAATGTATGTGTTTTAGCTATGCTGTAGCTAACTTTCTTTCACACACTTAACATCTGTCCATGTAGTTAGCTCACCTAGCAGGTTAGCATGCGGTAGCTAGCTTAGCTAGTTAGCGAAAGAAAACGTCATTAGCAGAAGAGTCGGAAGCGAGCGCGGTGGTCTCGGTTGAAACCATAGGTTGAAACGCTGCCGCTGCTGTCAGTCTCTGTGAAATAAAGACCACCAGGAGTACCACAATGAATGTCGCTAAAAGTGGTTATCGTGTTTTTTCCGCAAACTCCTCCGCCGCATGCACAGAATTGGCCAAGAAGATAACAGAGTAAGCGCAGTGTTGCGTTCGTTTCGTTTTCTAACATTTTCTGCTGTTGCTGTTAATGTTAAAAATAACTTGCCTGTTATTCTCATACACAAGGCCAAGACGCGTACGCAAGTGAATCAACGTTACATGTAATATCAGTATATTAGAGAATGTAGCCACCTTTTTTAGACTCAATAAACAACGGTGACAGATTGTATTTGATGTCTGGCCATTGTGTAACATATTGTGTGACGTCCAGCACTGAGGAACGCTTCCAGATGTTTTTGCCAACAGTATTTGTCTGGTTATGAATGAATGAAGGACGTGCTAAATGTCTTATGCTGGTCTCTAAGTGATCAGTCTATCTTACATCTGGTTACATTCTAGCTGTAATGTTTATGCTCTTGTTTTACAGGCGGCTTGGAGTTGAACTGGGGAAGTCTGTGGTCTATCAGGAGTCTAACAGAGGTGAGGAGATCATTATGACTTTATACAGGTCGAAGTATTAATGTATATAATTAGACAAGGCTGATATCAGAATGATACCCTGCAGCAGGAAAAACCTGACAGTCCACTAACCAGCCAAACTGAAAACAAACACACTTCGCAAAAACACTTTGCATCTTCATTTTAGCCACTGGTGGGTTTTCCATGGATGTCTTCTCCTTGAATATAGGCAAGCATAAAATACATGGACATTTAATGTTTTTGAGAAGCTGTTGACCTGGTATGACTATTGAATGTTTCAGTATGATAAGAGAAATAATCGTTGTCTTGAAGATGAATTTAATGTCGCTTGTCCATTTGTTAGATAAGGTATCAAGTCATATATTGTAAATCACATTTGCACTGCTCTCGCACAGTGTGGTTCAGATCGTCTGAATATTTTGAGGGTTGTGAAATTTAAGTCTAATCAGGTTTGAGAAAGAAGTGTTTGAACAAGCTTTATCAATATTTTTATTTGATGAGTGATGTGAAAGCTGCACAAAGTCCTCATAATATGCTGTGCTGAATGAATTGAATACATCACCCTTTTTTTTGTTGTCCAACAGAAACTAGAGTGGATGTGAAAGAATCTGTTCGTGGACAAACTATTTTCATCATTCAGACAATACCACGGTGAGTAATAAAAAGTCATATCACTTGAAGCAAGACTGAAGAAAATCTAACATCTGCACAAATACCTGCATGTCAGATCATATGTTTTTACTCTGTGAAGTTTACATGCCCTTTTTATTCTGTTTTCATACAACCAGAGATGTCAACACAGCCATTATGGAGCTGCTGGTTATGGCTTATGCCCTCAAGACATCTTGTGCAAAGAACATCATTGGAGTCATTCCTTACTTTCCCTACAGCAAACAGTGCAAGATGAGAAAGAGGGGCTCCATAGTGAGCAAGCTGTTAGCTTCAATGTTAGCTAAAGCAGGTAAAGAGAACAAAATGATGTTAACCTATGACTTGACAAGTCTCTTTATTTCTCATAATCACTTTTCCTAAGAAAATGTATTTAGCTGAGTGAAATACCTGTTAAATCCATGCTACCACTAATCTGTCTTTTCACTTCAAGGATTAACACACATCATCACCATGGACTTGCATCAGAAGGAGATCCAAGGCTTCTTTAGCTTTCCAGTGGACAACTTGCGTGCATCCCCCTTCTTGATTCAGTACATCCAAGAAGAGGTACTGAATGTCTGCTGTGTGTGTTTAAGTGTCGGTACCCCATGTACAAATCAAATCAAATCAGTCAGTCTGATAAATCAAATGTTGACTTCTGTTTTCATTTTCCCTGTTAGATTCCTGATTACAGGAATGCAATCATTGTTGCAAAGTCCCCATCAGCAGCCAAAAGGTAATGGATGAAAAAAAAAAGCATTTCACATCTACTAGTTTCCCTCTTCTCTGAACAATGTTGTGTTGAAAAGACATTTTAGTCGTCTTGAAATGAAAAGACTGTACTTGTTATCATACCAATGTTTTTTTTAAAAATAAATATATAATATCTAATTTAGAATGTATGTGACAAAATATGTGCAGATAAGAGGAAAAAGTTAAAAGTGTCTTCCGTCATTTCACCACTGCTTTCTGATGCTTCTCTATTATTTTTTCCCAGAGCTCAGTCTTATGCAGAGCGCCTGCGTTTGGGTCTGGCTGTGATTCACGGCGAGGCTCAATGTTCAGAGTCTGACATGGCTGACGGAAGACACTCGCCACCATGTGTACGCAACACTACTGGACACACAGGGCTGGAGCTTCCTTGTAAGATCACCCATCTTTGTGGAACACTGTCAATATTTTTCAGATTTTCTTTGCAGATTTGTACCGAAGCCGTGAGTGGCCATGATTGCTACTGTTTCTTTTCATTCTGTTATCTTGTGATAGCAGGATAAACTAATGCGTTATCTTGTGATAGCAAGCTGTTATCCTGTGATAGCGCATTAATTTATCCCGTTATCATGAGATAACAGAATGAAAAAAGAATAGTAGCAACCATGGCCACTCCATAATTTTGAAAGTCCAAAGCTTGAGAGATTTTTACCAGTACTGAAAGTACTTGTTTGTTGCTTCTCACATTTAGATGCCTCTTTATTTGTTACACTGTGGTCAAATTCAGCAAGAAATGTCTTTTTCTGCTAGTTTAACTACTTCACTGCATTCATAATATAAATCCTGCTGACAACCTAATACAGCTCTTATTTGTGCTAACCTGTTGTTGGAGCTGTAGATTCTGCTGTCTCTCACTCATGCCATCAACCATACTTCAAGAAATGGATTTTTGTGTTACTGCATGTTTTAAATCCACAGATACACAACTCATGCATCCTCCGCAAGCTGCAACTCCAAACTTACACAGAGTGACGTGCTCATTGAAGCAAAGCTGCTGCCTGTTTCTCAGCATAGACTCATTTTAAAATATTGAATTTTGGTGAGAAATACTAACAGGCCTCTGGCATATAGTTTTCAGCATATATTCAGAGTTAATTCCTGGTAAGGCCATTTATATAATATATAATGACTGTGTCATTGGCAAATGACTCCAAATTATTTGCGTCCAGTATTCACTTTATTATTTAGTAAAAATATTTCTATTCTTACTTGTGTTTCTATCCTCACGCTTGACTTAAAAAATCCTCCTTTTCAACAAACTGCTTCAAACATAAGACGGTTTTGTTTTAGATTTAACCCAATGAGTCTGATTGGTCAACCTGTATTGTTAAAAATTTCTTTCTACCTTCAGAGAGGATTTTCCAAGTCTTAGCATCATGTGTTTGTCATGTCAAATATTTGTGCATTTGTGTTAACGTGGTGTTTATTTGTTGGTAATAGCAGGCAAACAACAAGCTCCGTTCCCTGGCATAGAGCTCCCAAGTACGACCGTAAACATTAACTTACATCTGACTATAAAATACTTCCTCTTCAACTGGTTCCTCAAATCGTGCATGTGTAGATAAAGGGTTTGTGTTGCATCTTGTGAAAATACAGTCTGGACTCAGGCGAGGGAGTCAGCAAAGACAGTGCACAAACTGATTTTTAGTGCACAGACAATTTGCATTCCAGTCGAATCAGCTAGAGTGTGCTCCGTGCTGTATGCTACTTGCATGGCATGTTTGACTTGAAATGAGCAGCTCTCATGTTTACTGCACCTTTCTAAGATTCCAGACAGCTAGTTCTACAAGATGGCCAAACCCCTTCTTTGTTTTCCTGTGTTCTGATTTTATTTTGAAATCCATAAATCAAACCAGAACCACCGCTAAATGTATTTTCTTTTTATTTTACTTTTTATTTAAATATCTGGACTCATCTTGCCAATCAACACATGGTGCACCCATATTAAACCCGCTCTTAAAACCTGTTTTACATTTGGTCATACCTGCATGATTATAACAATGAAGCATGCTGTTGATACCTAACATCCAATGATGGGAAGAAGAAATGTTAAGTCAGGAATGGTTGGTACAGTTAAGCATTAAAAACAGCTCAAATCAAAGTTTTTGTTTGCCTCCTCAAGAATAATACCCTCTTATAGCAGAGCTCCTTTTATTAGCAGTTTTATTAAGTGCTGCCCTGGCGGTGCAGTGATTAGCACTGCACGGACGGTCTGGTCTTGAACCTGGCCTTTCTGTGAGGAGTGTCATGTTCTCCCTTTATCTTTGTGGGTTCCCTCCAGCTTCCTCCCACAGTGGAAAGACAATCAGAGTAGGTTAATTGGTGACTCCTAATTGCCCGTAGTTGTAAATCTGAGTGTAAACGGTTGACTTATTGTGAGTTAGCGATCCGCCCAGGTGTACCCGGCTCTCTCCAAAGTGCAGACAGAATTATGTCCAGCAAAATATACACTGTTAATGATAATGGATAGATAATATTTAGCACAGCGTTACTTTTTCTCTGTGGGAGAGGTTTCTGGATTGCAGTGCCAACCTTTTTTTTAAAAAAACTGCTGATTAAAATCTTTGAGCTGTTCAGATTAGATAATGTTGATTTATGGCTTTTACTGACAACATCTTTAATTAAATTGCAGATGTCTGACCAAACATTTCTCAGGTAGCTTGTTGCAGTATCCCAGCAAGCTGTAAAAACACATATTTGAGAAGTGTGTGTACAGTTAACGACATGGCTTTTGCTCTTCTTGGTTAATAGTGACCAAAGTCTGAGCGTGGCACTGCCAGTTTTTTCTGGTGCTGTGGGACTCACGGTATTCAGCCAAGTGTACTGCAAGGCATGCTCTTCCTCTCTCTGCTTCTTTGTACTTTTTCCTTTACAATCAGCTTGGCTGGCTGATTGTTTACCAGTTGATTGTTTTCTTATACCCTTTGGATGACTACATTTACATGCACAAAAATACTCATATGCAGCTGTATTTTAACATTCGGTTATGCTTCAAATAATCTGACTCATTGGATGAAGACTGTGGGTATGAGCCTGCCATTGGCCGACTATTTTTGTCAGTATTCTCCTCCCTTTTTTTTCAAGACACTGTCTGCATCCTAGGCTTAGCACCACCCAAGATGCTTGTGATTGGTTTAGAGATCAAAGTAAACAGTGTTTTGGGGGTGGAGAGAATTGCTTTTATAGATGAACAAATATAAATGTATAGATGAGAATAAATAATATCCAGTTAGTTTTTTCATCGATATTGGGTCAAAAAATGCAGCTGTTGCATCTGCTGTTATTAGCATGCGAGATGCTGTCTGATTATTGTGTGCATGTAAATGTAGTCGCTGGCAGCAGTGATGTTCGACTGAGGACTGAACCCAGAACATTGGCAAGTGTGTATGAAGAAACCCTCATCAGTGCTTGTCAGCCACTGTTGTCCTGTGTGAAATAAGACTGTTGTGGTGCATATCGGTTCATATGCAGACTGCTGCCACATGCCTGCCACAGCCCGGGCCTGAGGTTGTGTGTGTCCAGGCGGTTGTTCATTGCCTTCTGATTGGGTATCCTGGGCAGAAAAACCCTGTCATTTGATTTTGCATGGCATGTGTTCTACTAAGTTTGGCATTTCAGTTTAATCTCTGAGGGGTAGGTGGGGTACAATGGGGGGAAACATTTTTTAACTTTTGATTGATCGCCATTTTAAATTTAATGTAGCTTTTTTTTTGACATACCCTAACATAACCTTTGTTAATCATTTACATCAACCAATAAAGACCCTGGAATTGGGGTGCAGATTTTTCTAAATTGCAAAACATTTTCTCAACCCATTTTACCCAATCTACTGACATTTACTTTTGATTAGGTGAAAATGCAGTCCACATAACCTCCTCGACATGCTCTCACAGGTAACCAGTCATACTTTCCTTTGCAGTAATGATGGCCAAGGAGAAACCTCCCATTACTGTAGTTGGAGACGTGGGAGGGAGAATTGCCATCATTGTGGTAAGAAGCTGTGAATTCGCTCTTTAATAGCCTGCATGGTGGAGCTGTCACTGTCAGCTGTTCTGCCATCTTATAATCTTTCCATTTTAAGAGTTCTCATTGTAAATTCATTCTTTTATTGCCACTGTTAAAGCCTCTACACTTAAAGCACAGCTAAGACCATGGGCAGGGATGGAATATGTATATGAAATGCGCCTTTTCAGTTACACTTTCTCACCTTAAAGAGGTTAAAACAGTTTGATACTCTAGTCAATGAACTCAGGGGTTTTGCTGCTACAACCTAATTTGTTCTGATATGACCAGAAGCTTATGGTGGCAAACTGTAGATGGATATACCTGTTGGACATGGACATTATTGAGTTTATCACTGACTTTATAACCAGCACGCTGTGTTTTGGCATTTCTTCTTGTTGCCATGCCTCTCAATAGTGCACACAGTAGCCACAATGTGTAGGTTCCTCAAAGATAACGTGATGTTAGCCAACTGATGACAGAGATAACTAGAGAAAAAAGTGTAAAAAAAGAGAAGAGAGTGTGATTTTTCAGTCCAAGCTACAGATTGTATTTCTTTTCTTTCTTTTTGCTTTCAGGATGACATTATAGATGATGTAGGAGACTTTGTTGCAGCTGCAGAGATCCTGAAAGAGAGAGGAGCCTATAAGATTTACATCATGGCCACACACGGCTTACTGTCTGCTGACGCTCCACGCCTCATAGAGGAGTCTGCCATCGATGAGGTGAGGCCAACTGACTTATCATTTTTTTGTTTATTTATATTTTGATCATGTGTCCCTTCTTGTTTTGAAATCTGATTGTCAGAAGTTGTTACAGTCGAGTTTGAAGGTGTCAGACATCTCAGATATGAATAGGAAAGATGAAGTAGAAATAACAAGTGAAGAAGAAAATACCAAACTGAAAAAACTCATTTGAAACCAGAATAAAATATATACAAGATCTTTAATAGACATTTATTCTATATGAAGACAACATGAGAGAAAAAATTCCCCTGATGGAAGATTTTTCAGATGTTTTGTTAAAGCATGAAATAAGTTTTATCTATAAAAAGGACAGGATCGTGATATCTAGTAGTTGCATTTCTGTAAACTGTAAGTTTCTGTTTTCAGTTCCTTCCTACTATCCAGAGCTCAAAAACAGTTTTTTTCAGTTTAGTTTAATTTCATGTTTAGTTTATTTATGTTTTCAGCTTTACAGTCTGTGTTTTATCAGGACCATATTACCATAAGATCTGTAATCCCAGTTTGTGTCTCAGATATACTGATCAGGCATTGGTCAACTCTCCCAGCCAATATTTTGACTTAGATGTCAAATCTGGTGTGTTGGAGCTCAGTGGACAGGAAAAGGCCCAACATCTGTTCTAAGCCATCAAACATGATTATATTTACCCGTACAATTATCTGCTTGTAATGTGTAATTTCTTAAAATAGATATTGTGTTTATTTCCCAAACAGTTCTCCCTTCCAGAATACTGTAAGCATTGCTGAATGATGAGTTCACATGTTTCTGATTTAGTTGAGATAAAACAGCCGCCTCAAGTTCTCTAATGGCTGAATCTTTCAATACGTCAGTCATCAATGCAACACAAAAACCTGCCCTGTAAACTGCTTTTGATTTAAATAGAAACAAAAAACATAATGGTCCCTTAAGTCTGAGCAAAATCTTTGTGCTTGTCCGCCCCTCAGGTGGTGGTCACCAACACAGTCCCCCATGAAGTACAGAAGCTTCAGTGTCCCAAAATCAAGACTGTAGATGTCAGCATGATATTAGCTGAAGCCATCCGCCGCATCCACAACGGAGAGTCCATGGCCTACTTGTTCCGTAACATCACCGTGGACGACTAGAGTGTGAGAGAGTGAGGGCTGCGATGGGTGTGATAGAGACTGCAGAGGGCAGGTCTTCCCAGCTCTAATAAACATGCTAATGTCATGTCCCATGTAGTGTGTATGTCAGGATTACAAGTATTCCAATTCAATCAAAGAAATTATAATTCCCAGAGTTGAAATACCCAGAGTTATTTATCTTCCTAGTAAAAGTTTTAAAGAATTTTTGTTTTTCCATTAATGCATCTTGTTCTTGTTGAGGAAGGATGACAGAAGAACAAACAAGTGACTTTGAGCTTTTACGCATTCAGTCATATTGTAAGGCCTCTGTTTTTTGTCTTACTCATTGATTTGCTAATTTGAATGGAAAATGCTTTATATTTAAAGAGAAAAAAAGTTATTTTGTATTACACTGTGGTACCTCATTTCTAATGACTGAGCTCCATCTGCAAAAAAAAAAGAGAAAAATGTCATCAGTAACAGGTATTTGTGCTTTATTAGCCATTCCCAGATGCTTTTACTGGCCCAATAATGATCACAGCTGTTAAGGGCTGTGGTTGCTCTGCATTAAATTGGGTTTGTTGTTTCCATCACATAAGCAAGACTGAACAAACTCCTGCTGGTTGGTGCCCAAACTATATTTTTATGCAGCTTTTTTTTTTTTGCACCATCTGTGGGAATATTTGGATGTTTGGTCAAATGTCCTATGGGACACAAGACTTTTCTTAGAAGATGCATTAGTTGCCATATTATCCTGTATGTTATGAGGTCAGTTCAGCTTAAGAATAACAAAGTATATTTTCCTACATACCTTGTTAGTATCTAACCAAGATGGTGGCTTTGGTTTGATGTTGTGTTTTTGAGAAATCTGCCTCTGAGATTCCTGCTGTGACCCCAGTACAATGGAGGTAAATGTAACTACATTCATGGTTTCCAAAGTGTCATAAGACTTGGTTTGAAAAACTTTATTAAGGGGCTTGTAGAATTTAAGAAAAAAAAAAAGTTTGAAAACTCTACAATGTTCAGACTGAGTTCTGCCCATTAACCCAAGTATTTAAATAATCACATATTAGTTTACATTCACTTCCATTGCTTAATGCCTGTAACAGACATCAAATAGTGCATAGTTTCATAACGTAGAGAGTAGGAAATCTTTGATAATAATTATGATAATAATTATGATAATAATAATAATAATTATATGAAGAAGAAGAGGAAGAAGAAGTTAGGGCTGGACAGATTATGTAGCCTTGTTAGTAACAATGATATTCAAATTCTAAACCAACATCAGCAGGCCATCACATGCAATACAGGGCTCTGAGTGTTGTGCAGGTTGAAAGGGCGGAGCAGGGTGATAGACACCACCATCTGATGATGATGCACCTAAGAGAGTCCAGGGCAGATCAGTGCTTTTGGAAGAATACAAACTCCAAGTCACGCTATTATGCCCTGATCTTGAGTCGTTTACTGGCAAGAGAGCTCAGGGTTTATGTTTGAAACTTTTTTGATTAAAAAGAGGATACATCTTCACTTCAACATTCAAATGATCCAGCTGTGAAACTCTTGTGAATAATGAAAGGTGAAATGCACCTTCTTAAGGGAGTGGTGTCATGTAACATGACGACAGTTATTTAAAGCTTAGTTTAAAAACCTCAATGGAAGATTCCTGTGTGATAAAATGAATGTTTTTGTTGGTTTTGATTTACCAGCCTTTTATTACACTAAAACTCTGTGGCAGCAGACTAAATATATAGTTCTTAGTCTGATATTGTGCTTATTTTGACTGGCTGACAGTGACTGACTGTGCATTTGATTTACATTTTTACCAAGTTTTAGCCAACTAACTGAAAACCATGGACACTAAACGTAAGTGCTGACTATTTGGCAGAGCAAAGGTTTTCTCTCAGTACCCTGCAGTTTTTTGTTCAATTTGGTTTGCTATAGAAAAGCTAACTTGCAGGAACCAGCACTAACAGTGAGTCTCCTGCTGGTTTTTCCTTTCTGTCAGTTACAGTTGTTATCTGGTGATGTGATTAAGTCTGTGCTTGTGTTGTGGGCTTTATATGCTGCTGTAGCTATGTGTTGGAAAAGTATGTGTTTACATCACTAATCCACATCCTTTTTCAAGGCAAGCAAGCAGCCAAATTCCCTATTTGCTTTGAAAAATGTTCACATTTGCGTTTTTTTGAAATTTGGACAGTACGGCTCATCGAACCAACTGTAAAGGCTTGAAACTTTGAAGTGATCCTTGCTTTAGGTGCAGTACCTTACAAGTGACTGACAAATTTGACAAAATTAACTATGGCAGGCTATTTAACTTTCGTTCTGTAGTAGTGAATGAAAACTTATGGCTGAAAGATAGACAAGACTTATGTTTCAAAAATAGGACAAATGCAGCAGCAATATGAGCGTTTTTAGTGAATTGGTAAAAACATGCAAAAACACAAGTGTGGTGTTTTTTTTATTTTTTTTGGGTGTTTTTGCATTAAAAACACTTGTCTTATAAACATGCACTTTTTTGCTCTCTGAGTAAATTTTGAAGTGATGCTTTAGGGGAAGTAGTGTATTTCTATGCTGATCGAGCCTTCTGCTCAGGGAAATATACTTTATAAGCCAATGCTCAAATATCTGTTCTCACTTTTTTTTTTTTGGAAGAGTTGTTCCTGTTTCACATGTTGAAAAAGCTCATTGAGAATGTCTTCCATACAACAGTACTATGTCTTTGCTTTTTACTTCTTTGTTCTGTTGAAGTTTATTTGTCCTGATGTGCTCACGGATGCACAGGCTGATGTTGTGTTGACACAGAGTTGGAGCTTGTCTTTATTAAATGCTGTTGCTATGAACTGTATCTAAATTGAAGTGTATCCGTCTGTTAGTGTTTTTCATGAAGTCTCCTCTGTATTCGCTGTTCTCCTGACTTGTCTGTAATGTGATTTAAACACCGACACTCTTCCGTCTGGCTCTGTGGCATCTGTCAGTGTGTTAAATAAAATAGTTGCCTCCTATTGTGGATCGTCTTTACCTCATGAGAAATGCAAACGTGGCTCACACGGCTTTGTGAAGTATATGCACGGTTTGTTTCTTACAGTTTGGAATCGGGATTTTTTTCTTTTAAATGTATCCCAGTATCCTTCTTTAATGCCTATATTTTTAATGTCAATATTTTACATTAACTTATAATAAGATGGACATTTTTAATAATGTCACACTTGTATTTTATGATCCTATTTATTCTTCCTGATATCTGTTAAAATGAACAGATAAAATAACTGTATAAATAGCCTCTTAAAATAATTGTGTTGATAAGATATTATTTTTCTGTGATAAGAGTACAGCCAGTTCCGTCTCAGTGCAGAGTTACCTGTAAAAGTGTAGAATATGATATTAAGGTGCAACAAATTTCTAAATCCTTTTCTTCTTTCTGCGTCTTATTGAATGTCTGTTGACTCATCCTACTGCTTTTAGCAACCTGATATCACAGATAACTGCACATATTTAAAAACTCTAGCTGAAAAAAAAAACAGGTAATGAACAAGGCAAAAGGTAAACAGTAAAACAGTGTATTGGTGTGTGAGAGGGCTTACCTTTATCGTTGTTTTACAGTAAATTTTGTCAGATTTGCAACGTTGCTTTTAATTGTTGGCCTTCGTGAACCAGTTTGTTGCATATGACACCTGATGCTGTGACAGTCGGAGATCCTATACTTGTTCAAAACTTCTCAGGTACTTATGTATACAACACTGAGGAGCTTTGACCAAGTCTAGGAGCAGAGACAAACACAGAAAAAACACTTTCTGCACCAGTAATAGAGTAGGCTATCAAAAGGAATACGTAGGCTTCAGTCAGTGTCAGAAACTAATCTGTCAACTAATGTACCAGCATTGGAAAAGAGATATTATAGTGTTTTACACTTTTTAAGCTTATCTGCTACCAGAAAGAATATGTTAATGCTTTTGAAAAAGAATGACCTGCCTCTCTGTGTCCGTCCATGTGCTGGAAAAGACGAGTTTGTGTGCAGCTTTGGGCTGGCTGAAGACAGCTGTGATTTTAAGCGGGAGGCAAAGAGGAACTAGAGATCTGATAATGGCAGGTCACTTCCTCGTCTGATGCTGGGGAAACAATGCACCTTGTCTCTGAATTTTTTTGGAAAGAGGAAGCATACTTTTTTATGGCCTATGTGGCCTTTTTTTTTCATCTTCAGAAAAATTGAAGCTGCCAATACAAAAGGCTCGAAGATGAGATTCAAACATCCACAAATGAACTGAACAATGTAACCACTATACATGTTCAATGGCAGGTAGAGTAATGTTTTTAATAAAAAGAGGAATACAGGAATCTGAAGTATCCCACATGAATGTATACCACAAAAACATGGTAGGATCTACAGTGCATAAGAGGTGCATGTAGAGTATGCATCTAAATGCATCCAAATGCATATTTAGCAGCTAATTTTACCGTGAGTCCAAAGCCTTTTTTATTTTTGAACTCCATCTCCTGCATTGCAGCAGTTATTGAAGACAGAAGTTGGTGAGGATTTACATGTTTTTTGGTTCCTTTATAATCTTGTTTTTGTTAATGTGTTGACATTTTGTCTGCTTCCTCATATAATGAGGTCCACTTTTCATGACCACCAGAGGGCAATATAACACAGGGCAGAGTGCTCATAAGCTTGTGTATAAGAGCAATGCAGTCCATTATTTAGTTAATTTAAACCTGAATAATGCACTTTACATCAGCACAGCTCTCCAGGGAGTCTCTGGGACTCACGTGAGCAACACCAGTCACTTTGAATACACAGAGGTCGGTCGAGTGATGCAGCAGTTCTTGTTTTTTGTCTGTTTTTTTAAAACTTACATTTCTGGTTGGACCAGCACTGTGTCTAGAAAAGGAGATGACATTATTTGTCCAAAAAGAAAAACATGGAGTAGAATTACAGTAACATAACACACCTTTAAAACAATAAATGTCTCCCTCTGCTGAGACAGGCAGACCTACAGTTTAAATAAAGTTTTTCAAATAACTACACATTCTATCTTACATTCCCATATAATATAGTTACACTTTATGATCCTCTCTGCTTAATTTGACTTTAATTGTATTTAAATTTGGGTGGGAATAACTTACTCTAATAACATCATATACCGTCCACACACAGACACACACACACACACAGACACACACACACACACTTACTTTTTATTTCTTTTTGTAATATCAAGAGGAGTCCTAATGACACGACTGACTGAATAAACTGCAGTCACAACTAAGAACTGTGTAGAGAGTGGATAAGATAAGCATCATAATGTTTTATTTATCTCAAAATAAGCACTGAATTAGAACAACAAACATCACCCAGAGCTTTACAGTTGTGCCAAAAAAAGAACACATTAATTTCTCACAGACATAATGCAGGAATATTTAGATTTGAACTTTACTCAGTTACATAATATGGCAAAATCCTGTTGAAATATAGTTTGTTATAGTCAAACAAATGGAAAGATAAACATCAGAGAGTAAGTGCTGCAGATTATCGGTTTGTTTATAGAGTTCAAGTACATAATATGGTCTTGCAAAGCATTTCAGAGGAGCAGAAGGTGCTGCACAGACTTCACAATGTAACATTAAAGCTGTAGTCTTATAAGTATACGTACAGTTTCTAAACAAAGTTCTCCACCTGTTGTTCACTTTATTCATAAAACGTATGTAAACAGACTTCAGCAGACATATGCATCTCTTCACAGTTATTGCACATTTTTGACGCTGGCAACACAGAAACAAATGAAAACATCTCATCAGTGTTTGAGTGAAAGCTGAGCTCGTGAACAGGATGCTGTTTCTGCACTGTCTGAGTAAATACTGCCCGCCCTGTTTGTTTTTCTCCTTGTTCAAAACTGTTGTCCAGCAACATTCTTTCACGTTTTTGACCTAGGTTCAGTTTTCATCGCTGCGGCATCTCTGTTCCTGCAATGCTGTGTCTCGTGATCTGATGCAATGCTGTGGCGTCTGATGACTTGACATAAATGACTGACAGTGTCTGATTCGAGATTTTACATGTTTACAATGTCTCTTGGTCTACTTCTTTCACCTACAAAGCCCTCATAGTCTCTTTTGGGCAGTTTTCTCTCAGTCTCTCTTGGTTTCACTGCCTCCTGTCACCTCCACATCATTAAGAGATGAGGCAGCTGTTGGCCTTGTTCATAGGAGGTCGTTTGTTGCTCTCCTTGGGGAAGGTTTCCCGTCTCCGGCACAGCGCTGGACTGAGCCAGCTGGGCAGGTTGGCCTGCTGGAGCAGCTCCCTGAAAGCCTCCAGCACGTTGACGTTATCTTTTGCAGAGGACTCCAAGAAGCTGTGGTTCCAGTCCAGCTCCACCGTGGACAGAACGTCCTCGCTGGACACCAGGCGCTCGCTGTGACGGTCTATCTTGTTACCTATCACCACAATAGGCGTGAACTTGTCTTCTTTGACCTCCAGGATCTCCTCTCGCAGACTCTTGACCGCCTCCAGGGACTCAGGGTCATCCACGGCGTAGACCAGGGCGAAGGCGTCGCTGTTCTGGATGGAGAGCTTACGCATGGCTGGGAAGGAGTAGCTGCCGCTGGTGTCCATGATGTTGATGGTGACTTTGACACCTCCAACCTCGTACTCCTTCCTGTGGAGCTCCTCCACCGTGCGCCTGTGCTTGGGCTCGAAAGTGTCCTGGAGGAAGCGCTGGATGAGGGCTGTCTTCCCGACTCCAGCTGCTCCCAAAAACACCAGACGCACCTCGGTCTTTTCTTTCACTTCAAAAGACATGATGAGTTTCTGTTGCTCTCTTTCTCAAAAACACTGCATGAAAATAAAACTCTCTTCTGTCCTTTTTTTCACTCCTCTTCTTCGCCTTGTCTGAAAACTGGCTTAGTTTCCAATGATGGAGCTGATGTAGTTGTGTTGCAGAGGATGGCGATAACAGATGAAGGTGCCTGTTGTCAGCCTGTACTCTGTATTTATGTTCACACATGGTGCCTGCCCACTTCTGCTCCCAGCCAATCAGGAGAGGGCAGCATCTCCCTCGCTTGCTGAACTCAAAGTAGCCAATCACAGACACTCATGCAGATCAGTGAAAGTAAGAGGAAAATAAGAGGTGACAGAAGAACAATGCAGAAAACTGATCGAGCCTGCAACACGTTTTTTAGGATGTTAATGTAAAAGTTCAAGGCTGTGATCAATACTGACTGTCAGAAATCAATAACTCATGCATCATTCATCTCACACTGTTTTATTAAAGCTGCATTTTAGTGTAAATGATCACTTAGAGTTACAGCAGTTAATTAAATGCGCAAAAGTTTTTTTTGCTTATGTTTTTAATATTGATTTTCGGATCATTAAAAAAGCTACAGTGAAGGCTTTAATCATTAAAAAGCTGCTAACATCACAACTAACTTCTTTTCATCTTAAACTGATTTTCAGCTCTGACTGCAGCTGGAATGTCTCTTTCATGTTTTTGAAAAACAAATCATTTGGATTTTAACCACACACAACAGTAAAAAGACTGAGTCTGTGATGGTATTTGTTCTGGTTTATCTCCAGAATTTCTTTTAAATAATTCAAATATGGTTTGTTTTTTGTTTACATAAAAAGAATTCAATTGAAAAGAAGTTGCCATTAAAAGGAGTTAAATTAGGATAACATAAAACTTATCAGTGAATTTATTCATTTATTTCTAATTTGAAATATAATGTTTGATATTTTGCTAAAATTATATCATGATGATGAATAGTATCAATATTTAATTATTACCTATATATATAAAATAGTTCTTTAGGCAGCACTTGACATAATCTCAGCTCGAGTCAGGTTTATTAGTTTTATTTATTTATTGAGTGCCAAATCACAACATCAGTCGCCTCTGGACTCTCTCTGTATAGGGCAGGTTCAGACCACACTCATCTGCGGTGAGTCAACATGGGTTCAACACAGGGAAAAATTCAGGTCAGATTAGTAGGTGTTTGAATGATCTTCATAATTAGTTTTTCATCCATTTGTTATCTCACTTTCCACGGATAGGAACACTGTAAACGTTTTCTTGTTTCATAACTGTCACAAGTTTTTTCATGTACAGTCCTTTGCAGTTTACTTGCGGGCTTATTTAGGCCTTTTTTTTATTTCGGAAAAGAAGATGTGTGGCATCGGTGGATATTTTTAGAGCACTTGTTGGTTTTAAAACTGCGCCGATGACAAATGATCTCAGTGTGCTGTGGTCTGAAACTCTGCTAAGGTGTCAGAGGCTGAGGAGGCAGGGACAGATGTTCTGTTCCAGCATGTCACAGCTCTGAACACCACTGACGCAACTGTTTTGATTACAATGAGTTAACCTCTCTAAAAAAAGCCCGACTTTGATATCATTGTCTTTGCAGCGCTGCTAGGACTCAAATGTCAAACCGTGTGGGAAGCTTCGCCGTCCATGTTCAGTTCAGACAAGGCAGAAAAATAATAAAATAATACAGTTATCACTATTACAGTCAGATTTCTCATTTATATACCTAGACTTTGTCACTTGTTGCTATGCTACCATCGAACCCATTACCTGAGCTGAAAGGGATTTGAGTTGAAATGAGCACCTTATTTGCCCCTCCATTTATTATTGAGTCCAGCTGTTCGCACTGCAGTACAGTAATGGCCTGTAATGGGATATATTTGCAAATTACTCAAATTAAAAGCTGCTTTTATTCATTGGTTCAACACCCTGAGCATGTGTTTAGAATAATGGTCACACAGTATTGTAGCTATCACAAGAGTTGTTCGAACACCTCAGGTACAGTATTCTTAGTTTTTTTACAGCTGAGTGCTGAGTGCTTTGTCTGTCCATCACTGTACAAAACTGTGTGTTTAAACTGAACACACCCCCATAGGCATGTACCTGTGTTTGTTGTTCCATCATAGATGTGTGTGAATCTTATTTTCTGCTGAAGGAACATCTTGCTTTCTTACATTACTGCAGCAGAGCATAAAAGTCTGTTTGATTCACAATTTAAGTGCATCTTCCAACATCACTATGCACATTTCTCTTGGCAAGGAACTTGAATATAAAGTCTGGACTTCCTCACATCTCTGGAGAGTAAACTGGTCTGAAACTAAAGCTCAAGGCTCTAAGTAATTCAACACCATCTCTCATGTTGTTCACTGAACACAGGATCATGAAAAAATGCCAGACTGGGAGCATGTAGGCGTAATTTTATCAGACTGTTCACGTTTAGGCAGATGCTATTTGCACGGTGTCTGTAGCTAACAATGCTCCACAGTCAGGAGTGCTCACCTCTGAAAACCAACCGAGCAGTTTTGGTGCCAAACACGTTTTAAGGAAACATGAGGTTTACAAAAATGCAATCTCTTTTGAGAAAAATATCAAAATGTCAATTAACATACCTGACAAGCAGCCAAATGTTGGTACTTGACACATTTGTAAAATGTTTCCTTACAATATATTTTATTTTTTTTAATCCAATCAGACGATCTTGCAATACACTCACTTGAAGTGAGTACAGCATTTTTCAGTTTATTTATGATTCTGATTACGCAGCAGAGGGTTTAAGTGAGGAAAAGATCATGATTGTCTCATATGTTATTAAAAAAATATGTCTCAAGTCAGCATCAGTTTTTTTTGTCTTAAAACAACTTAACCAAAGTGCTTTTATTGTATAAACCTGTAAATGTTCCAGAAGCCTTTAACCTTACACGTTAGTCTGCATCTACAATCCCTGGCAGATTTACAGGAAAAAAAATAATTGAAAGAAAACATACGAAAATACATTAACACAGAAAATTAAAGCAACATTTTCTAAAAATGTTGTAATATTGTGCAATTTGGCACCTGTGTTGTAAAAGAACATGCCAGGTTTCTGTAACAACGTAGTCAGCTGTGATGGATATTCTCATTACAAAATAATTTTGCATACTTTAGTAAACCCCATAATTCTCCAATAAATGTGTTCGAAGTTCTACGCTTGGTTTGGTGCCATTTCACACCCTTTCTCCAGATGAGCACACCATGCGAACTTCTTCTTTTTTACTACACTGAGGTCATGTTGGTAAAAGTCATGATGGTTTCATGAACATTTAGCAACTTTTTTTTAACAGTTGTATCAATAGAAATGTGTGAAGATCTATTGTTAGGCTTGTGTGAAGCTGCTGGTCAGCCTCACCGGCTCGGAGGCATCAGTCTGCGGTGATGGGAGGAACACACTGTTCTCACAGCACAGAGTGTTTTCACTGGGTCGCAGAGGACAACAGGGCCTGGCGCTCTGTTGATCAAGTCTGATGTGATGACTTTGGAGGAAGAGTAGAATATTAATAGATTTACTCTGTGGTTCGTTTTGTTTGGCGTCTTCAGTGTCCTCGAAAGAGAAAAAAAAACAAACAAGGTGAAGCATAAGGTTCAAGTTTCAGGAAACGACACCTAATGACATTTAAGTTGCACAACAGTGTTCGATAAGCCGGTGAGGAGGCAGTGATGGAGTAGGTGGAGTGATGATGATAACATGCGGTGGTTGGACCGATAAGTATGTATATTATTTTTTGCAAATGGGATTTGTTTTTCTATGTGTTTACTCAGCGGGGTGTGTTGATTTGAGCAGCAGCACAGCCCTTCGGTCAAACAGTCCTACGGTGTGTCATTATGTGTGGCGGAGCGAGGTGAACACTTAGCCCCGTCACACTTGGCTGCTCCGGTGCTGCTGATCCATTCTAAGGTCAATAGGGCATAAGTCTTTCCCCTACTTGGAACTGTTAAGTTTGCACTGCATGCAGCGAGTTGGAGAGCAAAACAAACAGTTCCTTGTAATTGTTAATCAGGGTGTGCCTCACTTTACTTTTTACTTCATGTGTGGCATAGATAAACACAAATGTACAGTAGACTGTTTTATAGGCTTAGCCAGAGACATTTCATCATGCTGTTCAGTCATATGCTCTTTACAACCGAGCCAAGAAGAAAATTTAGGTGACTGTGCAAACCAGTGGAGGGTGTGATGAAGTCTGCACACCTTGTTTGACCAGCAAAGGCAAAGTCAAAGACCACTAATACCATTAAATTGGTGTGTGTACAGCAGAATATAAAGCAGAGCAGGAGAATGTAGTTGTTTTTCATTTATTTGGAAAATAAATAGTTGAAATTTATTTGCTAACATCTACGATTTTAGAAGCCAAAACTCCTTCTCCGGTGAACTTGCGGGGTTTTAATCACGACTTTGATTGAATGTCTCGTTATCTGAGGGGAAAGCACAGTTACAGTAACATACCTGACGTAGAGGTCTGATTCTGCAGACTGCTCCATCATCCATCTTGTACAAGAAACAGCGTGACACACACATAATGGCCTGGGCGAGGGAACGATCTGACACAACAGTTCTGAATGGATTCTTCCCCTGTAGAGACTGTGGCTGTGTGAGTGTTTTTAAAAATGAAACGACAGAACCTACAACCACTGGTTTTCCAATAATTGACTTTGGCAGATTTAAGCCAAGTGTGGATACAAAAAAAAAAAGCATATGGGGTCTGTATTATTTCGGGATTTTGGCCTAAGTCATACTGAAGCTCCACAGGATGTAGAAGCCTTTTCAATGCAAATCTTAATTTTTTTTATTACAATTCTTGACTTGGTATGTTTATAACTCAACTTGTACTATATTTTTTATTGTTATTGCTATTATAACAGACCTTACATGTATGTCAACAAGAAGTACAGAACAGAAGACTCACAAAAGCCCACTAACACCAGTCCTCTAATTTCTAATCCCCTCTCCTAATCCATCCTTTTCACTCAGTGGCTTTGTGACTTTAGGCAGAATGAGAGCGCACATGCAGGTCACTCTCACCAGTGTGTGTTCAAACCCTCTCCACCCATAAGTTTTGGCAACAGGTCCTCTGACTTTGTCCTTTGGCTCTGGAACATCATGTCCTGGATAATAGGAGGTGGTGTGGTGTGGTGTGGTGCGGTGTGGTTTGGTGGGGGTGGGGTGTTTAGCGGTGCAGGAACCACAGCAGTTGAACCTTTATCTAATGTTTTATGCCTTTTTTTTTTATTCTGTCAGGTTTTTAAAGTGGAAATGTTTCTTTGTGTTGTGATAGTTGAATCAGCAGCAGACACTAGACGAGTGTCCTCTTTCGTCTTTTCTGTCTCAAGGTTCAAAATGATTGAGGAATTGTAATTGCATCCAGCTGGGTGGCCAGAGAAAAATGTTGGCATTGTTTGGTTCTGCAAAGCACTGAAACAGACAATCTGTACATTTCAAACATCTCACTGATGTGATATAGAATAGGAGATATTTATACCACTTTATCTACACTGCTTGAAGGTCAACAGTTTTAGCTGAAAAAAAGGTAATTTCTTCAGACATTTTCGAGCTGAAATTGGGTATTTTAGAGCTTTGTCAGTGGCTATTTTGCTCAAAGCCATCCAAAACTTAATCACAGTGTTGACATAACAAAAAAATTTGCAGCCCACTGTCCTCGATGAAACCTGGGCATTGTCAGAATCCATGCAGAAACACACAGTGCCAACATTTGTTCTGACTTGATGCATCTGATACCTGCAGCATGTCCGGCCATTAGAGAGGCCCAGCAAGATGAGACACACACACACACATGTACACGTATTGAGAACATCCCATGATGGCAGCAAGAAACATTTTGGACTGAGTGTATGGGAACTTTGTTACGCAACATGCGGCACTGAAGGGGGGGGGGGGCATCAGGGGAGGAGGCATCGAAAAGCAGCAGGTATTTGTTTTAGGTTTGAGCGAAGTAGCAGGTAGGTAAGATGTGCAGCCATTTAATGAATCGAATTACACACATTTACATGATTCATAATGGGAAAAAAAACATACATGATAAAGATGGAATAAGATGATAAAGTAAGAAAGAATTGTCTAATTACTGGCAAGACAGAAAACATAATAAATAAGATACCTGTATTTTCTCAATTTGTTGTTATCCAGTCACTGTGGCTGTCATGAGTTGATAACTTTTCATCCAATGAAAACACAGGTCTACTTTACATTATCGGGCAACCCCAAACAACCTTCTGTAACTGACTTTTGACGTATCTTTTAAGCAATAGTAAATGAGTTACATAACATTAATAAAACCTTGCATTATAAACAGCTCTGTTTTGATTACATAACTCAGAAACTTTCTTCCAGAAACATATAAACTTGAACATTCCATCAGATAGAAAACAGTTCAAATGGTTTTTCTATGTTATGCACATTTCTCAGATAATCCAATGTTTTTTAAGAGTATGTTTCTCTTAAGAATTAGGACAATTCAGGAAGACATGATCCAATAAATTAAGACATGATCATTATATATATCAGTCCCTTCGTCTTCTCGTCCAAAAAGCACTCCAAGGTTGTTAAAGTTAAAAGTAAACTAAAAACTAAAAGTGCAAAAAGATTTTAATTAACTGAAATTATATATGTGTGTTTGTGTGTGTGTGTATACTATTTTTATTTTATTCAAAACTCATTAAAATAAAATAAGATCTGTCTTTCATTTCAGTATTTGTCAGTCAGGTCAAATCTGTCAACACAACATGCATGAAGCAGAATATGTTTATTGAGACTCAGATGTTTGCATTACCGTAGATCAACTTCCTTTTAAGTGTTTGATTTGTATTGTGATACCTGTTTTGCCTTGACAAAGAAACAGTCATGAAATATTTTTTTAAAAAAACCTCATAAGTACATATGATTACGATAATTATTTGTAGACAATAAAATACTAAGCAAGCAAACCCAAGAAAAAAAACTGAAGTATTAATATAACTCTGATATCATCTCTATGCAGTATGAAGTGCACATCAGGTGCATCAGATGATCCTGGCCATGCGGGACACACCCAGCGCAATTGGCTGGCAAATTTGACTGCCATCTGTGCTGCTTTTACAACATACGTGTTACACCTTAACTTGAGTCTGCTCTTCCTGCTTTTCCTTACTCCCTACTCATATTCTTGCATATTCTTGCATATTTCCTGCATATACTGCACATTTACTGCTAAACTAACAGCTTCGGTGCTAAATTTTACCTTTCTTTATCTGCATCGAGGAAGTCAATTAAATATGGTAGCTGTTGCTTGTAGCTTGGCTTTTTAAAAATGCCGGATTTGTGCAAGATGTTGTGTGTCAAGGGTCCAGTCAGTGGTCTGCACTGTTTCATGTCACCCACTCGGCCCAACTCAGCTGCTTGGAACCTGGACTGCTGCAGCTAGGTATTATTTGTAATGAAAAGAGGAATAAAAAAGCGAGCAGAGTTGAGTTGAGCTGTGCTGTGTCGTGCAGTGGAGAGACCTATTAGAGAACAACTTCCCACAAATCCTCAAAGACAGTTTTGGATGTTATGTGCTCTTCTGCGCTCATTACTGTAAGGTTAAGAGTTCCCGAGGCTGCGTTCAGTTGTTGTCCAAAGCATCAGTGAGCAGTCTGCAGCAAAACGTCTTTTTAATTTGACCTGTTGTTGGCTAGTTTTCTGTCTGGAGGCTCGATGATTCAGTGCCCGTTTTTTTAGTTTCCTTGGTGAAAGGTGTGATTTATGTAAGTTGCTTATAAAACAAGACAAGTGCAGCATCTCCGCACCTCAAGGACACCGCCAGCGTCATGGTATTTTTAAATAACTGTTACTTTTGTTTTGCAGAGCGCTGCTCTCCGTCCCTCAATGATTGCAAATGCCGTTATTAGAGATGGAGAGCCATAGGGCATTAAATTAACTGGATATCATAAATTTTTTTACTTTATTTTCAGAATATTATATCAGCATGACTCTGTGGTGAAAATGTGCAATTATTTTCATAGATGGCATCAAATATTTTTGCTCTGGATACATCCCTCTGAGCATGAAGTCGGAGTTCTTGTTTTTCTTTATTGCTGTTCATTTCTCTTTTTACTTGACCCAATTTTATATTACAAACTATTCCACAGTGCTCTCCACAAAGAGGTTTATACAGAAACTTTTTGCCCTCCAGTTTTTCATATTGCTTAGCAGTATTGCAGGTTTAGCATATGCGCACCACAGACTAATGTGAGGTTATCTGAGGTGAAGTTTGTTGTTGGTGGAAGTGTCTCTGCTTCCTCTTTTCTAGGTACTGTCCATACGCTGTGCCGCTGAGTTACACTGTGACAGATTAAGATGTGAGAAAACAAGGTAAACATCCTCATGAACGCCCCTCCTCTGCACATTTGGTAATGATGGGATGATAAATTGACCATGCACTAAACCAAGTCTGCTTTATTTAAGGTTGCCACACCTGTCAAACACTCCACACAGCACATGGTAACAGTGGCTAATTTGGCATTTCAAATTTACAGTAAGTTTTTCAGCAATAGAAATTTGATTTCACAAACCAATAACAGTGGATTTTTGGACTAAAATGATGGTTAAGCTTGCAAGGTTCCTGCTCTGTAGCTAGATATCCTTGCTGAAGCTAATTAGGGTCGTGCAACATAAGTTGCCTGGTTAAATAATGTTGCTACTCTTGCTTTAGGTTGATTGAACTTAAAACTAGCATTTAATGTTTTCTTATTATTTTTAGTTACCATTAAGTACAGATTTGAATTACATAATTTGTACTGGCATCATGCCTCTTTGGTTAAATGATTAATCAAAAATGATCTGCTAATATTTGCAGTAAATATTTGCTTAATATTGCTTCTTAGAGGTTACACATCATGTTTTGTAGGACAGTGAGCAGTCTTCAGTCTTGAACAGGGAAATTTATCGCTCTAACCTTTAAATCAATGATATTGCTAAAAACTTTGGAACTAGATTGACATTTTAGTCCCCAGCTGACATTTTAATATTTTCTTATTATTTATTTTAAAAAAGGAGCCAGTAGCTGAATATGCACCAGATGGCTACATATATTATACTTAAAAAACGAGTCAGCGACTGAGTTTAAAAATATATTTCTAAAAAAATGATTCCTGTTGTTTGAAACTCTGTCACAGTCAGCTAGTTAGCCTGAAAAGCTAACAATTAGAGTTTATGCTAGAGCAGAAAAAAAAATATGGTTACCTGGCACTCTTGTGCTTTTTCTTTGAAAGGTTATTTAAAAACACACCACTATTCAAAATATGTGTAAAATACTTATCTTATCACACCTGCTCATCATTTCAGCATGTAGAGAAATCTAACGCTTGCTTTGCTAACAGGTGCTACAGCTGAGCTTAGCTAAAGATTCATATCCCTGAATGAAATCTGGACCAGTGGCCTTTAACACATATCCCCACATCACAAGCATCTAATGAACAGATGTGATGTTCTTGTGAGGATATTATTTTGAATGTTGATTTGTTCAAAAGTATAATCGTATAATAAGGTAGTGTTAGGCTACATAATTATTTTTTTTAAATTTTCTCTGCTTTTAAATTATGACCCGTCACACAATAATGTTCATTTAATTATCAGTTGTTGAAAAAGTTTAATAGAACCAGAAAATTAATTTTCCCCTTACAGCAAAATGAAATGAAATTAAATTATGTCCAGGGGTCTGGATGCTAGTTAAGGAAAATTAACCCTTAGCCTTGCATGTTTGCAATTAAAATGAGCATATAAATCCAACTGAGTCATATAACCCCTTCCTTCAGTTTCATTTTGGCAAATTGACACCTACTAAATGGCATGATCATGCATGCAAATTATTTCTGCATGAAATAAGCATAAAATAAATCACTATAAGAGAAGCTGGAGGGGAAACCCATTTCTATCAGTGAGTTAACTAAGGACCCCTTACTTAGCAACACAAAACAATAAAACAGCAAAAAACAAATTTAAAAAAAATTGCAATAACTGCAGGAAGTATGTGTCTCACAGGAAACTTAAGAGTTTTGAGCAGATTATTTCCCATGAATATTGCATTAGAAGTTAGGTTATTTTAACACTTTTTCATCTAAAATTCTTAATTTTCCTTCTTTATTTTGTTTTTTAGTTCATTTCATGATGAAAATGGCTTCTTTATTTTGGATTCAACAGGGAAATCCCAAAACATGTCAAGAAGAAGACCCAGCAGCACAAAAGTAGCAGATGTTAAACAGATGCGAACACCATAACAGTTTTAACAGCTATAACAGTTACTCTCAGTTACAGAGAGACAAGGTAAGCTGTTCTAGGAATGTGCAAATTAACTTTCAGATCTAGAAATGTGCAAAGTCCCTTTTATGTGGTAACAAATGTTTGAATGCCTTTACCAGACCAGGTGACATTTGTAAATGGTTGCACAGCTCATAAAAGGCTTATTGTTTCAATATGGGGCTCAATCACTATGCTAACACGGACTGCCTGGAAGTTTTTCTCAATTTTGCAACATGTTTTAAGTGTTTTCAACTATGATACCAAAAATATTTGTTGTTTGGGTTTGACCTCAAATCTTTGTTGTGTTGTTACAGCCCCTGTATAATAAAATGTCCTATAGTAAATGAATTTTGCAATCACTCTCTTTCAATAGAACACCTGGGGACCTTTTTTGTCATATATTTACCTAAGAAATCTCTACATTGATTTGAAATTTTCCTCTTAAAACTATACAGATAAGATGATATAGTCCTTTTTTGGGTAATGACTTTGCTGTTCTGTCTTTTTGAAACATCAACCAGGAAAACATATTAGGAATGCATTATATTTATCATGATGCTGATTTATTGGCTGATAATAGAAAAAATAAAATCTGTGTTATAAAATATTTATCTTTATCAGTTAGTCACAGCAGATAACATTAAGCCCAACTGCTTTATTGACCTCATAAGTGCAGCATTTGCACATTTGATGCAGTAGGTGGTGATATGCATCTTTAAAGCTGCTTTTTAATCCACCAATAAACACTAAGCAGAAACAGGAGAAGAAGATATACAAGCGCAGCATGCCGTTAATCTTTAGGATAAGAAAAAGACTCCTGCAACTTGGATGGACCCACGCGATGTAGACTAAATAATCAAGCAAGCTGTCACCAGTTCTAGAGAAAGACAAGCTATGTGCAATTCATGTTCTGCAACATTCAGAGAGGAAGCAGAAAGTGGTGATGCAGGTTAGATTAGATTTGGTCAGAGGTCTGGAATGTTAACTCGTCTATTCTTGCTCTCTACACCTTGTCTTTCTTAGCCTCTGATGTAAAAAACGACGTGTTACGATCTTGTTTTAAAGATACAAAAATGTAAAATAATCGGTTATCTTATCTGTGTTTGCCGTGAGAGGCAGGTTGTTATCGGATCTTACTGAGAAAAGATCCGATAACAGAAACCTGAAAAAAAAAACCCACTCATTCATTCTGAATCTCACCCTCTTTCTCTTGAAAACCACAAAACGTGACCAGGCAGTAAACGTTGGTGTGTGTGTGCGCAGACACAGGCATGTTTTTCTGCAAACCTCAGTTTACAAGCAGCAGCTTAAATTATGTGACCCACAGAAAACAAACCTTAAGCAGAATTGGGAAAGTTACTTTTGAAATGTACCAGTACCAAATGAACCAATCAAAAACAGCTCTGTAGAACTTTTAACTTAAATGACTTACATGCCTTGTTAAGTCATATATATTGTTCACTTATGTCTTGAAATCCATAATTGATGAACAGTCTTCTTAGAGATGATCTAAGATCATTTGAAATGCAATGATGTACAGATGCTCACCATGTGCTTACAGTGAAAGCACTTGAAGCTCTACATGTGTTATTGTCATGTCTTCTCTTAAATAAGAACCTTATTGTGTTTCCACGAAGTACCATCTTACCTTCAGCTCTGCACGGATATTAATAACTGCAGCCATTAACTTCCTTGGCTTGTACAATATAAAGGTCTCCCTATGTTAAAGAAAGAAACTGTAATAATCAGTGTGCTGCATCACCATGTGACAATGACGCTTGAGGACGTTAAAAGCTGTCTTTATATAGAAAGTGGTGGTAATGACCAAGTAATGTCAGTAATGCCAGAGCACAAGACAGAAGTATGTATCTATAAAAAAAAACAACAACAACTTTCTCTTTTTATCCCATTAAAATCCTGTAAGGGACATCTCCTCCTTACGCAAACGTTTTTTCATTTCAGAAGTTCAGCTCGGCTTAACTTTTGTATTTTCCATGTGGATATTAGTTTGTTATGTTATGCTATTTATGTATTTTTTAAATTTTCTAAGAAATGTTTTAGATTAACCGCACCCCCCTGAGGTCATGCTGAGTCTCACTGTCATTAAACAGCCAAATCTATTGTCTTCCTCTTTCTTGGAGTATTGTTCAATGATGTCCGGATGGTCCGGTCAAAGCTATTTGGATGAATGTGCCGTGAAAACCAAGTTGCTCTCTACTGCCACCTGTTGATATGGTGCTGGAAAAATGCGCCAGAGAAGCTTATTATCTCTTGAAAGTGAGGAGGAGTAACTGTGCATGTACAACTTGTAAAAAGAGTCAATGTTCAACGCTTATCACTAACTCTAGACAACCCGGAACATTTTTAAGTCATACATTAACTGCAGATGATACATTTTACTCACCAGAAAAAATTATATTTCCTGTGCTCAGAGAATTTTTCTGTTAGTTTTACCTACTAAAGATGTATGTGATTCTTTTAATGGAGGTGGTGGGGGTTTATTCTGTCTCTGATTACCCTGTAAAGTGAAATAACTGTGGTGTTTAACAAAACACTTTGCTTACAAATTATAATTGATATCAACGACAAACTCACCAGTGTCCTCCATGGACAACTTATGCAACCCTCTACCTTAGGGGAATGTTGAGTAATGAGTCCCACAGCGGCCTGCCAAGCTTTATGTCTGTCTATTTTACATCTTTAAGCACATTCTGCCTGGTGCAAAATAAACTTATCCTCTCATCTATTGTTTCGAAGGCCCTGGGTTTGCCTTGTGCCTCTGAAGACCCTCTCCAAGGTAAACCCATTCTTCAAGCACCATCGAAAACCTCAGGCATTGAACAACCTTGAAATTTGCATCAGTGCAACTTACAATGGACAAAGGCACTGCCATTACTGACAATTTCTCCTATCCTGTGCTTTTTTTAAATTATATAACATTTTAAGTTAAAATCCATTGTGTACATTGAATTAAAATCCATTGTTTATATTTAACCTAAATAAAAAAATGTTATAATAATACATTTGCAGTGCCAAAGATAATAAATTAACTGTAAAATTAAATATTAAAAGTCTTGGCTAGCTACCATTAACATCAGAGTAAAGATGAGGGTTATTAGCTATAAGTCTGTATTTATAGCAGTAGCCTGTAGAAGAAGATGGCTGACAAAGAATAACCTGGGTAAAGTTGTTGCTGTAATTAATAAATCATATGAATTATTTAGTTTTCTATAGCTTAAAAGAGGCTGAAATGTGATTGGACAGTGACGACACTGTCATAAAAAGAGACTCATAGAAATCAAACTTAATGTGAATCTAAACGATAATTGGAAAAATAGAAATGCAAAACATAAACAGACTTTAAAAAAAACAGAATTTTGAAAAAGAGAACATGTAATGAATTACAAATAAATAAAAAAAATAAAAACTCATAATTATTTATTTGATGGAGTCTTATTTTTAGTGCTTACTGAACATTTCCATATATACATACAGCTCCACACAATGACACTACCAATGCACAGTGACGAAGCAGCAGTGTTTGTACACAGAGCCGACTGTGTCGATCAGCAAACACGTGTTCCTCCTCAGCAGTCACTGAGTTCAACTATACTGAAGAAACTGCCTGGTTTTCCAGTGCAGGTCCTTATGTTAGTGGGTTGCCAGCTGCAGACTGCAAACACACAGGGACACACTCCATCTCTAACTTTACACACACTGCACTCTGTCTGCGAGGTGGAAGTGTGAAAACTCTTAAGTGTCATGAACCTCACAGAGAAGGTGTAGTGGTTGGTTCATGTGTTTGGGTTCCAAGGCACATGACCCAAAGCTTTGTTTGACTGTGTAATGCAGCGAGATAATGGATGATAATGTGACCAGTGATGTCTGTCTGATGTGGGATTACTGTAGACTCTGGTGGACCTGGCACACCTGGTTATCATCTGTGTGTGTGTGTGTGTGTGTGTGTGTATAAAATAAAGGAAAGTGAGATGGTTTCTGATATTTAAATCCTTGCATTGTGTTATATTCTTTCAAAGAGGTCTGTGCTGTCATTTAGCTGCTTTCCTAATTTTCCTCTCATTGTTACGACTCTGAAACTAATTTGAGGAACTGAGTAGGGGACTTTTTTTTTAAAATTTTTAATAAGACTTTCTTACCAGCTCACTTTGATAAAGAAAGACTGAAGCTTTGGCCACACTTTAACTGCAACTATGGCAACTGATTCATACGTGTGTGTGTGTGTGTGTGTGTGTGTGCAATTTTATTTTAATTTGCACAATTAAAAACAATAAATAAAACAAAGCCAAAAAAGGACGACCAAGATACTAGAGAGGCAAAAAACTTGATGGGGCTTAATTAAAGCCTCCACCTCAATTCACAAAATCATCATATCTAGAAACAACACAGAATGAAAAATACAATTAAACAATTACACATCAGTATGCATGAAACAAATAAAATCTGACTAGAGTATTTGGGGACAAACAGTTACAAAACAGCAATTAAATGCTTCTTCTTAAGTGCCTTTTGTTGCATTTTATGGAGGAACAGTTTCAAAAAAGATTGACTACTTAATGCAGCAGGCAGACAGTGATGATAAAGTGATGTTAAAATAACCACACACAGCTCTTAAATACTCAGGCTCAACAAGAAGACAGAGATGTAATGAAAAGCATGATAACCTAAACTGGATCTTATTGAATCTGTTTTCAGTAAGTTCTGTGAGTATTTTGTTTGAATGCACAAGTTTACTGCATCCGGTTCATGATGTGCCCATTGATTAAGTTTGAGGTAAAACATCATTTTGACGGTTTAATCACTGATCATTTTAAAAGAGAGCGAGTCTTTATCCATGTATCTAATTAGTGTAATGTTTCACCACAGTGGACATAAAATAATAAAACAATAATAATAAAATCAATTATTTTTTGGATTCCCATTAGTTTTCCAAAAAAGGTTAAATCTAGGGTAACTGGATTTGATTGTAGACACTGTATGCAAACTTTTTGTCTTTAATACATGGGGCTTCTGTGGTTCTACCTGACCGGTGGGGAGTCCAGTGTTATGACCTTTGTGAAATCACTGTCAGGATCTTTGATACCACTGCTTCTCTGGTGCACTCCGCTGTTGTAACAATTGCTGTTTGAGCAACTAGATGCTTATGCTGAGTTTATGTTTTGCTTTTTTTTTTATAATTCAACAATCTAAAGAAATGTAGAGAGTGCAGTCCACTGTAGTGACCATCACAAAGCCTTGTATATGTGAAATGGATACATGGGTTTTTATACACACAGTTTTACAACAGTATCGCCCAAGGAAGCCAAATAAATTGATCTATTTTATTATTCTGTACCATCACAATGTGCATCATAGAGAGTGAACAGATGTTTAAAAAGCCCTTTAATTTTGTCCATTGCAGCTGTTTATGTTTGAGATATTTCATTTTTTTTACGACTTTTTCCAGTTTCGCAGGGTCTTTAACGTCACTGCAGGCATTTTTTGAGTGTATAAAAAAAAAGCAGCCATGGATGTTTGTACTGTGTGCAGTGACAGTGCTCAGTATCCAGAGATGTAAGGATGCCAGGGGAACAGAGTGAAGAGGAGGAGCATGAGCAGCTCCAGTTACATAAAATAATTGGAAGGTTATATAACTGTTCGATGTCTGTGTGATGTTGGGATTTTTTTTTCAATGGCTCTCCTGTGGGAGAACACCACTTTTGCTGTCAATTAAAAACATTAACTGATTACAGGTTACCTTTAGTTTGACACCTTTCCACTTACATGTCTAAATTGCCGTCTGTGACTCATAAAATAGTGTCCATGTTCATTGTTAAAAAAAATTATTTTAGGTAGCAGCTGATGTATAATGATGTTTTTTTTAATAGCCATATGGGAATAAAATATAGGAGTATGTACTTGAACAAGCAACTTTTGATTAAAAAGTTTTGCCACGTCATTCATTTGCATCACTGAAACAAACCTTTTTCACAACAGAAGAGTCAGAATGAGTCGACATGAAACAAGGTTGATGGATCTGACCTGCAGAAAAGTTGAAGAGTTTAATTCAAATTTTAAAAAATGACACAACAAAGGCCTACCTCCAGTTATGAAATGTAATACTTGAAAATAAACATAATTTGTTCATTTTTTAAAAGTTTAACTGGTTATGAAACTGTCTAAATATAATACTGATTTCTCTATATGACATGCATGACCATCATTTAGGTGATTGGCTATTTCCAAATAGTTATTCTTAACACCTGCTTCAAGGTATGTGCTGAAACTGTTTCCAAAGATCAGAAGGGCCTACATTTACATTTTGCAAAGCAAAATTTTACAATGAGCAGTTCAGTAGCCAGTCACAAGAGATTTTCACTGTTCAACATTATGTTCTTTGATTTTTGGCTGAAAGAACTGACCAAAGAGCAAAGAACGCTAAAAGCGATAGCTAACAGTGCTAAACCTGGTCACGAGCGGGAGTCAGACTTTGTTGGTCATTTAAAAGATAGAAGGAAGTGCAGGATTTCCAAATAATATACACCATCTTTCCTTTTAGACAGGTTTGCAATATGGAGAAAGATGAGAACATTAGCTTTAGCTCAACAAATTTACTGTTACCTAATTACTGAATCTGTTAGCTGGAGTTTGACATGTAACGTGTTTAAACAGTTGTGCTACTGATACAAATTGTACAATTCTTCAACATTGTCTTATTAAAGTTATTTATCTTACGTTGCCACAAACAATTACAGTAAATAAAACCCACTCATGTGCTTGCCAGTGCAAAACAATACTGCTTTTGTCCACAGGGGTCGCCAGAAACAAACCAAAATTAAAGTTACTTGCAGTTGCTTAAAGTTTTTGGTCACATCTCTGCTGGTAAAGGTTCATGTCTCTCTTTTCTTTAAGTTCCGTTGATTAATTAGTCTGTATGTAGTCAGTGTTTCAGCGTTTGAAAAAAGGTCATATAATCATATTTTGTCTTTGAGATATCCATATATATACATATACTTTTATCAAACTCTAAGTGGAAAGCTATATCTATGTCTTTAAACAGATATGTAATAATCTCTTTGGAGGATGTACAGAAGGGTCTTCTCTAAGAACCCACTTTCCATTCACTTGAGAAAAGGGATAAAGAAGAGATGTGAACTCGGGTGTGGGTTCATCCAGTCCAACGACTACCAGCATGTCATTAAATCCGGCTATTTTAGCAGATAGAGACATGTGCATCCCTGAACTCCCTGTATTGTGCGTGTTAATGTGTATTTTGAAGAAAATGTGGCCAAAACAGGATTAAGGAAAATAAAAAAGCTGACTGTTGTTGTGATTGTTCATTCTTTAATGAAAACATTATCTGCCACATGGCTTTGAATGATATTTACTAATAGTGTCGTGGTAGTCAAGCTCTTCATGTTGCTTGTAAAGATGAGGAATTTCACATAACTGAAGTTACAGGCACATTCAAAGGGGAAATTCACCCTGTTTACAGTCCAGCAAATACCCAACAACTCTAGACAGGTTTTTGTGTGTGTGTGTGTGTGTGCCTGTGTGCCTGTCTGTGTGTCTGTGTGTGTATGCCTATGTGTGTGGGCAAGATCCAACAAAGTTACAGTTGTTTGACTGCAAACAGTTTCCTCTGCTAAGACAAAAAGTTTGCAAATTGCGTCATATATACACTCAGTTTCTACAGAAATTAAATAAAATCAGTGTATTAGAGCAAACAAACCAGGGCCAAAAGACATTTTCATAAATCTAATAATGAGTTTACAAAATAGCCTTTTTCTGAATAATGTATCCCCATTTCCATGAAATGCTCTGTATGAAACCACTGTCCTTTTTGGAGATTTTCTAAGAACTATTCTGACCATATAACTCCATGGCACAGGACTACAGAGAGAGTGTTATTAACAGCTTATTTTTTTAGTTTATTAGGCAAGGTAAAGTGGTGACAGTGTTTAAATATAATGTTCACTTCAATTGATGTTGATTTTCTTGTTTGGTTTTGTTCTTTTGAAGTAGGACATTTTTTTCTGTACTTCCTTGTTCAGCTTGAGGTACCTCTGCTGCTTCTCTAAACTGGGGAAGGGGGCGTGCCAGCTGCCATCCACTGTAGGTAATACACTGATTGTGAATAAGTACCTCATACAACTCCGATTCAATAACATGAAATATCATTTTAATCAGTTTTGCTGTTGCTCCACTAGAGCAAATAAATCCAGGCTCTGTGCTCTGTCCTTAGCTAATCTGCAGTGTGTGTGTCTGCTCTCAGAGAGGTCTCCTCAGGTCATGTTTTCTTGCCTCTTTACTACCTTTCCTGCTCCACTAGCATAGTTTACCATACTGTATTTTGTCTTATTGACTCTCAGGAGAAGCAGCAGGTTACAAAAGCATGTTTTGTACTTTTAAAATTTACACGCTGTTCTTTATATAAAAATAAAAACAGTTACCTCTCCTGCACTGATGCATTGATTTTTTTACCTCTTTCAGTGTGAGCCTTGATGTGAACGTTTCTCTTAATGACTTTGTGTCTGTTTGTATCACAGTCTCTTCCGTGTGAAAAAAAAATGTGAGAAGACATTGCGCAACATGATACCTGGACAAGTTCTAACTTGCTTAACTTACCGACTGTTGACATTTAAAGCGATCCGATCTTAATGGCTCATCTGTTGACTCAGCTTGCATTTAAAAATAATCTATCCACTGGATGGGTGCAAAATTGTGGATGTTTTGCATCTTTAGAAAGCCACTTTCTCAGTTCTTCTCAACTTGGGTGGTAATACTAGTTTCACAAAAGACAAAAATACATAGCAATAATTGGCTGAAATGCACAGAAAACAATGCAGACAACTAAATGCTGTTTACTAACCTGAGGCCGAAACCAGAGTACATCAGTACATTTAACATTTGAGACATTAACAAATGCTGTGACCTTTACTGAACCTTTGTTAAAATCCAAACTAGATCAACAGTGAATAACAAACTAAAACAGACACAAATTCACCCTCCATGTGTCTCTGAAAAGTACAACAGAATATGTGCAAAGTGCAACATAACTGCAACTTTTAAGCCTGGTGACACACTGAAGCAACACTTTCCATTGTTTGCCTGAAGGTCTGCATACTTAAACATGCCAGAGGCGACTGTTTGCAGTGAAGTGCGGTGAGGAGTACAAAGTTGTTCCAACTTGCAAAAGCAAAAGTAAGCTGCCCACAGACACACAATCACACCATACATGAGCAAACACATCTGTTCAAGACAGGGGAAAAAAGGAAGCTGCCAATGCATTCATGCGCTTAAAGTTACTCACATTTGGTGCTCATACACTTGCAATAAATTTGTAATCATTAATGGGGGGGGGGGGGGGGGGGGGGGGGGGGGGGGGGGGGGGGGGGGGGGGGGGGGGGGGGGGGGGGGGGGGGGG
>JAQMCX010000021.1:14586318-14610356 GCA_029814765.1 Acanthurus leucopareius | reverse complement strand
TTATCAAATTTTTCGCCAGACCTGGTGTGCGTGCCAAATTTGGTGAGTTTTTGAGCGTGTTCAGGGGGTCAAATTAAAGCTGCAAGCCGCTCACAATCTGAGCTTTTTTTTTAATTTAACAGCTAGAGTTAAATATTTAGATAAGCAATGTGCACTCTTTGCTCATTGGTGCTCTAACAAAATCACAAATGTAAACATACACAGCTTGTAATTACATTTTAAAGGCATGTTATCTTTAGCAGATTGCTAATCCTTGCATCACGAGCTCTCTCTGTATTAGAGCCTGTAAAAAAAGGTGCATGCACCTTAACAGTTAAGAAGAGAAAGTTCTTACAGACATGTCTTTTCATGCACAAATCAAAGCCTCACCGGCAACGCTGACTGCTGAAGTGAACCAGATGAGGATCCAGCCATAAACATGCTGTGTCTTCCCACCACAGGAAAAACTCACTTCGACCTGTATTAAAATCAATAATTCTCTCATTCGATGAGCCACATATGAGCCAAACACAGACAGCAACAACGGTACACAAGGTACATGTCTGTACTCACCATGGTGCTCTCTTGAACGCACAGCTAAGAAATCTGTAATATCTATGGTGCCAAGGTTTCGGTCTGCTTCATTACTGTGATGAAGCTCTAGACTAGAGGAAGTCATGCCACTGAAAGCTCCTGCTCTCTGAAAGAAACTTCAATGATGAGGTGTCAGGTTTTCACTTGAGCAGGAGTAGACTTGCCCTGGAATGAATGACGGGAAACCACGAGGGAGAGGATCATTCTTCCGCCTCTGACGTTGAGCCTGCAATAAACAAAATGAATAGAATGTTTTGATACTAACTGTCCAGCATATACAGATTATGTGTTTTTGCAAATTTTCACTAAGTAATAGTTCATTTATTTTAGCAAAAATTCATGCTTTAAGAAGAAGATTTTGTATTTGTTTACTCACTGTGTATACATTTCTGTGTCTCTATATTTAAAACCCAGAGGCTACATGAATATATATTATAAAGGTTTTGTCAGTGAATGTTGTTTTTTCCATCAGAATTTGACTCTTTCTCCTGACAACAACAGAATAGCATCCTTTATTTAAATCAGCCAGTTATAATTAAAGCCTCTCTGATGCTTCGAGAGAAATACTCTGAGCCTCTATTACAGATTATATCTAATAGCAACATATAAAGTATGTATGAGTATAAGAGGCAAAGAAAAGCAAGTGAATTTCTGTCATAATACAAGAAATGTCAGCATAAACATTATATATTTGACTTTTAAGGCACATTGTAAACAGCCTGTTGTTTACCAGTTAAATTGTTTATGGTTTTGAGTCCTTTTTAATAGGTTTGTAAAGTAACTTTGACACTGCAGTGTCTCACTCATCACTGGGGAGTGATTCCAGGTTGGTGTCACCTGACTTCAGGGCGGTGCTGATTCACTTAATAGCAGTTTGTTTCTTCACAACATTCAACTGTCTTTTAATCCAGGGATCAGCTATTTGTTTGTACTTGCTTTTGATAAAAGGCGCAGCCAATGGAATCGTACCTTATTGTGTAAATGTAGCTGAATTTCGTTGAACTGTGGCAGCTTGGCCAGCATGCAGCTGTAAAGCAAAAAAAAAGCAAACTGTGTTAAATGTATAACAGTTAAGATAAATATGTTGATTTATAAAATCCTTTTGCTGCACCGGCTACAAGTTATTTTGTCCTGCTGGGAGCAAAATCAGTTTTTCCCTATAAATAATTAATAGAAACCATTTTACATCCCTCTGTAAATCACAGAGGGAAAACAACTGCACTCAAGATGTATTGATTTTACTCTTTCGCTCTCTACATTTTAAACCGCAGACACGTCCCACCCACGTTCTCCGGTTTCACAGCAAACAATGACAAAGAGCCGAACTCTGAGTCAAAAAGACAGGCCTGATCATGAAAATTAAGCAAGTTATGTGCTTCTATCAGCCTGAAAACTGTTGGCTTATATGGTGGGCAGGAGAACTTTGCAGACATCTCCAAATACCACAGTGATCCTGTCTGAAGTCACTCCTCTGCACGAAGAGGCCAAGCATTCTCTGTTTTTCTTAGAATCTTTCCTAAATCAGACATTCATATGTAAAGCACTAAGGCCTATTTGCACATGCTTTTAAAATATGATCTGTATCAGGAAAATAACATCTTATGTTTGCATTTATACTTGGTATTAACAGCAATCTTGTTATCATAATTTTGTCTTGCATTATATAAATAAAAATGCACTTCTTAGAATTTACTGAAAAAATTCTACAGCTCTCACTTAGGGAGGTGTGAGTTTAGTGTGAGTTTAGTGTGAGTTTAGTGTGGGCATGTTTGGAAAGGGGCAAATTCACATTTACACCATGTGGGCCCCCGTTGGGTTTGCACATGCGGGTCCTGCAGCAGTAATTTTCCTTTGGGAAAACTGTTTTTTTTTCTGAATGGCACCATGCTTATCATTCATGCCAAAAATAATTACTTTTAGTTTGAAAATTATGGTGGAAAAAATTATACAGCAATGGTTGGTTATATTAAGCTACTCTGACTTAACAGTCCAGTGTATAGAATTTATAAGCATTTAGCAGAAGACTTGGAAGAAATATAAAATTAATATTTTTAAGAATGTTCTAATTTGTGTATAATTGCTTGAAAATACAAATTGGTTTTGTTTTTATTACCTTAGAATAAACCTTTCATATGCACATGGGACCAGGACGTGCCGCCATGTTGCACTGCTATGTTTCTGCAGTAGAACAGACAAACTTAATCCTGGCTCTGGTGCGGTGATGCCCTGGTGGGCTGCTTAAACTCAACCCAGTGGGCAGGCTGCAGGCTCATGATCGGCCCTACCTAGGAGGCCCAGGCAGCCCACACTCAGCCCACACTGTGGGCTCCACCACTGCGGCCCCACCCACCCCATCTTTGCTGGGGTGTTCAAATGTCTTATTGGATTATGATTGATATAATCTAACAATACAATCTGACAATAATAGTTCAATATATTCACAAAGTAGTAAGAAATTTGAAAAGATGAACTCATGTTTTGTCTTGTGACTTTATAAATACCCAGAAGGTAAAAATCCTTTCATTTGTAGAAAAATTAGTGTAAAAATGGGCAGATAAGCTCCGAACAGATTGAATCATGCAGGTGTGTGAAGGTAATATAACCTTGAAATGTTCTGGTAAATGATGGCAAAAAGCAAACAAACAAACAAAAGAAAATCTGGTCTCAACACACAGACAGTGATTAGGAATGTGGAGCAGGTCAAGGTTGACTAATGATGATCCACAGGTGTGCTGGGTAAAGAGCTCACTTAGGACACCTACTGGACAGGTGAGGAACACCTGCGCAGAAACAGCTAGAGTCCTGACAAAATGGATGAAGATATAAATAGCTTGGCAAAGCATTTCTTCCTTTTTTTCACAAGAAACTGAAACAAACAGAAAAGTTTTCAGAGGATTTTTCAGACATGTGTGACAGTTAAAAGCAGAGCTGTGCAGTGTTGTTAGTGTTCAACCGGAGGTTATTGCCAATCTGTTCCTCTCAGATGAAAGTCAGACAGACTAAAAGAGAAGGTGCAGGGGGCGAAAAGTGATCAGCTCTGAAAACTCCGGGAAAAGTTTTCTTTAATGTGTCCTGATCTTATCCTTGCAAAAGAACTGATGAGAGCAGTCTCTGTCTGGCAGCACCGGCCTGCAAAATGAATGAACCTGATTTGTATTTGCGCTGTGCAGCACAGCATGGAGGCTGAATAAACGCAGGTGCAGTTTAACAAATCCCCTTCAATTCTCTAGGTTCTTTTCATTTTATCTGTATTCTTTTGAAAAGTTCATGGTAATGCAGCTTTTTTCCTTCACATCTTGTAAAAACCTGAGGACATCAGGTCACACTTATACAAAACTGCCTGCAGTTTTATACTTTCCTATGGAAATATAATATTGATATATAAATCATAATAAGACACTATTTGCAGCACTAAGGCATTAAATATTCTCATAATAGTTCCTCATCTTGTTTTTGATATTAAAATCTGTGATCCAGTGCACTATAACTTTAAAGATCTCTACACTTAACACTTTGAGACTGATGCTGCAACACTTCAGTTGAATAAAAGGCACCAGCTTCACTCATCACTTGCTACTTTGCTTGTGGTGACAATGCAAACAGTGCTGCACTGCTGGGATGAACTGAGAAAGATGCCAATGCAAGAAACAGAAAGGCTTAACTTTAATGTTAGTTGCTTCGTTTCTAATATAGAGGTTTTAAATAATATATTTGGAAACATGTATGATGGAGTAGGAGTATCCGTTGCATCTGTGGTTGCATGTTTGAATCCAGATAATGTTAAAATTTAGAGTCTCAGAACTAGATGTGTTGTGTTTTTAACCTTAAGGGAAAAAAACTGTTCTTATCATGAATGAGAATGGTGGCAAGTTGTTTTTTTTGGAAGTAGGGAACTATCTATTACACTCTGAAGGAGTGAAATCAATTCCTCATAGAAGTGACTGGGTGGCAACCACAACTTGGATAAGACTGCACACTGCTTGTCTTTGTATTCAATGGTTCATAATATTTTAAGAGCTTGTAATAGGTTATATGATTAAAAATCGTTAAGTGCAATGCAGCGTATTAGTGCAGCTGTCAGGTAAACATAGTACAAAGTGCATATTTGAAAGGCTTAAGTAGCAGACCTGCAGTCAGCTTAAACTCACCTGAAACTTTAACAGGGACTTTCCAAAAAAGTAAACGTATCCAGCTTACTGGGAAGTTTCCCTGTCATGCAACTCTGATCTCTGTGTGGATATAAACAAATCTCAGAGTGTGTGGGAGAATGAACTCACCTGCGTTTGTAAGTCCAACATTCTGACAGATGCAGCTCTTTTTTTTTATGCGGTTTGGTACAACGATGACAAAGAAAGTGTCTGCTGCTCTGAACACACTGTCAGTCACATACACAGAATGTAAACAGGGAAACTTGCTGAGAAAGTGATTTGATTTAAGAGTACATTTAAAATATTGAACAAAGTATACCAGTTTATATTTTATGAAGTTGTTATTTAAGTGTTAAAGGCCCCTGCAGAGGAAGTTAAGGCACAAGGAAGACCTGATCGTAAAAACAGTTAGATCTACTGGACACTGGGGTTTGTGTCACACACATCATTTAGCTGCTATGATATGAGCGGCCATTAAGAATTTAATGGATGTGAATCCTGATGGGGTTGTATAAAAGAACATTAAGACTGCGGCTTTCAGCAGCACTATAACAGCATCAGCCGTGCATCTCTGTCAGTTACTTTAATGACTGCTATGGACAATTCTGGCAACGTAAGCAGCTGATTTCTTTTATCTGTGAGTGGCCAGAATTGTCCATGAAGCTCCTCAGTAAGAAAAAAAAAACTCTTCATGTGTTGTCAGTAAGTGTATTTGATTTTTTTTCCTCCCTGCATTTTCTACTCCTGTTGGTCCCATATGTATATTTCTCTGTTTAATACAAACATAGTCTTTAGCATTAAGGCAATACTTTTAAGAGATCTTTGTCCTTGGGCGTCTGTTGCTGTGAATTCGCTGTCAGAGGCAGAGGGAGTCCAAATCAAACAGTGAGAGGAGGAGGGAAACTGCAGAGGAAGTTGGTACTCGAGAGACACGCAGACAGATGGAGAGAAAGACAGAAAAGCTAAAATACAGGGAGTGAATGTGTCAGTCATGAATACTGTAGATAGTGCACAGGTGAGGAGAACAGGATTACTCAAAATAAGAGGGAAAATAAGAGATATAGATGAGATGATTACTCATAAAATAGAGGAAAGAAACTAAAAAAGAAGACAGAAGTAGAAAATAAAAAGTTTGACATCCTGAGAGGGTGCAGCTTGTTGAAGTGTATGGCAGCTTCTCTTAGACTCAGTGAACATGTGCCTGAGTGTTTTAGCTCATTTGTGCAACCAAAACTAGATGCTGCTTATAAAAGAATGTATTTTTTTGTCAATCAGTGTGTGTAGCACGCATGCACGCAAACACAGAAACACAAATATAATCTGAAATGTTACACAATCTTTCAGCTTTACCACTGTAAAGGTTTTCCATCACTCAATCCAGTGATGAAGCTGTGCATCCAGTCAGAGGAAGACCAGTCTTACTGCACTTGTTAATAGGAAAAGTGATCTGATCAGAGGGGAATTTCAGATCTCAGCCAGGTCTTGTCATGGCAGAAGAGCCACTTTCTCTTGGTTGCGAGCCAAGAGGAAACAGCAGCAACAGGCAGAGCTGAGGCTCAACATAGACGTGAGAGTGAAAATAATTGTCATGGCAACAGAGGATGCTGCTGCTTGCTGTCCATTAGACCATCACTGGATGCAACCCTTCATTTATTTTTGATATTTTTTGTTTTCTCTTTCCTTAATGACTCACATGGATTCAATTGAGGTCCAATCCAGTTTTTTGGTTATTTATTTATCTATTTATTTATTGCTTTCATTTGCATTTCTTACAAAACAGAATTTTTTTTAAAAAGAAACAACAGAGAGAAAACAGTGCCGTTCGATTAAATTAAATTACTGCTCAGGCAGTGGCAACAAGGTTATATCTTAAATTTCACAATGCACACTTTTCAATACATAACAAAAACTTTTAAATTTTTTGGATCATGAAGACGGGAGATCAGTATAATTTTAAGACCGAGCTACGCCATAAATAAAGCTTAAAAAATGCTTTTCCTTCTAAAATATAGTATAAAAAAGTATAAATTCAGCTCAGAGATGCTTACATCCTGCCGTCAGTGTATTCTGTGCTCAGTCCGCTGGGTGTCGCTGCTGAGCTGTTGTCAGTCTGCAGCTCACAGTGCGGAACTGTCCGCGGTGCTGAAATGTGTCCAGACACCCCCAAGGGAACAATCAGTTAAAAACACTGCCAGGTGATTTATCAGAATGTGTTTAAAATAATATTGATAGATAGGTGATAGATTTTTGATACAAAATACAGTTTCAGCTTAAAGGCAAAATTATGTATTGATTATAAGTGATTATGTGTTTTGCTAAATATATTTGTCTTAGTTGCCAGTAGTTCAGTCAGTAATCCAAGGCTCAGACTTTTAGCTGTAGGGTTGGTTTTTTCCATTAAAACAATATTTTAAACTTTTATGCAAACTTGTATTGGTTAAAGAAGCTTTTATTATTGTTGTCCTTCTCTTCATGGTCTGTTTTCTTTAAATAATGAGAATAGAAATTTCGTTTTCCAGTCTGAGCCGTTAGATGGCGCTGTCAGTAAACGAGCCACAGTAATGAGCAGCACATGCAATGAGAGAGTCAGTCAGTTTCAAGGAATTCAAGGCACTCATCGGTCCTGTGTCTCCGCGCCCGGTGTTGTTTCGCTTCCATCATCGTAATCCTGAACCGGGACACGATCACATCTGATCCAAAGACAGTCACGCAAGTTTTTACCTGCAGAAACCGAAGGAGGATCCGCTGCTGCAGGACGCACGGTATTCCTGAAGTTGTGCACACAAAGCGCAGCACGGACGGCCGGCGGTGCGGGGAAGTTGCATGTTTTCATCACGCGCTCCGTGACTCCGGTCCAAAGTTATGGTGGTGACGCCGGTTGTCGCACAGAGTCGCACAATGCTGAGGAGACCCGGCGCTTTGTACGTGTGTGGAAAATGATCGCAACCAGCACCGACCTTTTCATTATGGTGAGGAGATGTCTTCTCACTTTCAAACCATTCAGGTAAGAACGGGAAACCTTCTCACTGTGGACTGACATGGTAAAAATGGCAAATTTCACTTGACGGTTGTTTGTTGTTTACTATTATTATTATAAGGAGGAAAATGAAAGAAATGCATAAAAAATGAGAATATAAACATTTACCCTATTACATTTTATCATTGTTGCTTGCTTTTTAAAAAATTTTTAAAGATTTTTTTAACAATTTTCTGCTAAATCCCTCGAATTAAGACATTAACTCGATCAGCAGTGTTTCCGACCCGTAATTAACATTTGCTCAGACGCAGCGAAAAGTTTCAGCACGAGTGACTGGAGGTGATTGATAAGCAAATCTCAGAACTCATTAAATTTAATTGATGTCATTTTTAACCACACAGGTTGTTCAACTACTCGTTTTAAATAAAGAAATCAGTGCTCGTCATGCTGGTGGTGGCGGTCCACTCTCTCAGGCATAAAGCCCCCCCCCCCTGATGTTTTCCGGCTTTCTGAGTGAACACGTTGGTGTAACCACATCAAGCTCTGCCAGGCCTCCAGACCGGGTTTAAACATGCCGATGAGCAACTCACTTGCTCATATTGCACAGTTCAGTAGACTGCACACACACACAGGTCTCTCTTACTGCAGAGTCACACACAATGCTCCTGTAGCCTCGCACAGCCTGCACGCTCCCCTGAACATCAAATTCGTTTTTCACAATTACCTCACATATTGGATGGTAATGTGGCTCCCTCTCTCACTCAGGCTCTTGCTGATTGTCTGCAGCCTCTCTTTTCGTCAGTTTTCTGCCTCATACAAATTTAAGAGAGTGAGCCGAGGTGCACAAACAATTTCAAACAGAAATCTCAGCTGGGTTCCATCAGCACGAGACAGTTTGGAGCTAATCTTGTGTTTTCAAAGCTTAAGAACTTGAGAAATGTCTGCTGCGCTCTCAAACGCAACCATTCACCTGTAATTCAATGCTTCATCGTGAATGTGAGCTCACGGAGAGCAGTGTGATGCAGGAGGCCCATCCATGTAACGGTTAATGTGAGCCGACACACTCAAGCGAGTACACAATGCTTTTTCTGCAGGTTCACTGGCGCTCTGTGACTTTGTAAATTATGTCCAAGCTCCACAAAAGCCTCACAAGGGGGGGGCGACTAAGAGTGATGTTCTCTCAAAGAGCATGTCATGAAGTGAACTCTTGCATACATGCCTTGTGTCTAAATTGTCTTCCCCTGCTCTCTTTCCTGCATCTGTTTCATGCACTCTTTGTCTGTCTCTGTCTCTTGTGTCACATAATCACACGCTTGCGTTTCTGCTCCTCTCCTGCAGGATCTTTGTGGTGGGGATCGGCTTCTTCAGCCTGTGCTTTCTAATGACCTCTCTCGGGGGCCAGTTCTCGGCCAAGAGACCCGGAGATTCCCCCTTCACCGTGCGAGCAGAAGGTGAGCCCGCGGTTGCATGTCATTGCTGCTTGGTTGCCTATGAATATAGTGGCTGTGCCCTGTGTCGGTAATGAACAGGCTGGGAGCGTGCTGAGAGCTTCGCGGGGCTTCCTTGATTGCTGCCAGCGGGCTGACAGACCTGCTCACTTTGCTCATCAGGAGTGCGTCAGGGGGTACTGTCGCCTGGAGAAACTCCTCTCTTCTCCTCTCTCATCTGCACCTCCATCTTTTTTTTTTTTTCCCACACCTGCTTTCATCTCTGCTCAGAGCCCTGATGGCCTCCCTCTGACACACGTGAACTCATTTACAGTCGTAGAACTAGTGGCTGAACATGTTTAAAGGCTGAGGTGATTTGTTTACTTTGCATTTTTGTGGAGGTTTATATGTTGCTTATGCAAGCCATGGTTTTGTTCATGTAGGTGAATTAAAATTGAATTGACCATGTAGAGGAAGTAGTTTGAAAGTGGAGATGCTTTTTGTGAGCACAGTGAAGCAAAATGAGATGTTACCAACATGAATCACTCTGACAGTGATGATTTAAATGTGAAAATAATAAAACTGATTCTGTTAATATTACAAGTCCTCATTTTAAGGCAGAAAACCAGTTAGAGATGTTGAATGTGATGTAATTATGAAACAGTAAAGTATTTGTTTCTAAGTGGCAGCATTTGTAAATTGCAAAGCACCAAAACTGACATGTTTTGGTTATGGAGATGGCTGATGTTCGGCTGCTTTTACACAAAAATAATTTCATTTTAAAAAGTCCAAATGGCCTTTTAAATGTAACTGTTGCAAGCTACATTGACCTTGCTCTTCGAAGTCATCAAATCAAAGCAAAGCCAGAAAACAGTCCGAACTATTGCAGAGAGCCCATCCGTGAGGGAAACCTGTTATCTTTCTCAGCACGTTCTCTGTGTTTGCGCTTTGTGCCTCTGCATACACCAATACAGCACCGGCCATTTGGGAGACTCACTGTTTGCTTTTGGACTATTGTCTCTCACCTTTTTATCTCCGCCTGGCACCATGTTGACACGCCGTGTCCTCTTTTTGTGATGGGCCCCCCCCCCACTGGCACAGGGAGGAGCGACGCTGCCATCTATCACAACCCAACCAGTGAAAACCAGTTGTTTCCACTTGTAAGATATGAGGCCGAGCTCAGTTTATTTCTAATTGAAATGAGACAACAGTTAACAGTCATCACTTCATCTTTCTTTAATAATGAAGTCCATCTTTGGGCCAATCAGTAAACAGCTTGCGGCCTTGTTTTTGTTTCGAAACAAAGTGTTTGAATGGTTTTGACTGACTCACTTCAGTGACTCTAATTGGGTTTTTACATTCTTTAAAATGCTCTCACAGTGGCAGCGCCTCCTCTGGAAAATTGGTGGAATTGCAGATGTATAGAAATGTTGGAATTATCTTATGAGACAATTTCATGGATTTTACCCGTTTATGAAGTAGTTCATGCAGAACTGGTTCACGGTAAAGGGGAGAGAACAGTGCTGGGGGCTGGTGGAGGTGGGGGTGGAGGTGGGGGGGTGTTTGGGACGGGAGAGCTGTCTGATTAATTAACCACTCATAAGCTGCAGTCGAGGGAAGGCATCTGGCCTCTAGCTCATTAAACACTTCCTTGGCGCTAAGAGAGAGTCGGGCTATGCAAATTCTCGCCGCTGCGTGTGTGTAAACGTGTGTTTGTGTTTGTTTGGGAATGAGGATTAGCAGCACGGGGAGTTAAAATAAACTGTGATGAACTGCTCAGCGGACCTTGATAGCAGTAACTGTACACATTCATCCAGCCTCTGCCGCTGGATGCTGTGGAGAGCATATTTACACACACACACACACACACACACACACACATACACACACACACACAAGCACCTGCACCCTTGTTGTCAGTCTCTGTACCGACATGTGTGTGACATGCATTCAGACAGGAAATGTAAAAACATCAGAAAAGCAGTGGGGGCACCTTTAATAGCCTCTGTGTTTTGAATCCAGGAGAGTAAACAAAATGGGAGAGGCTGATGCTGAGAGCTGCTTTATTGCTCGTCTTGTGAATGGCGACAATTGCTTGAAGAGCAAAAGGTGTGAAGAAAAATGTGTAATTATTGTCTTGCTACCCGCTGTTTCTTTCTCTGCCTCCCAGCCTCTCTCTCTCTCTCTCTCTCTCTATTTTTTAAATTTTTCAATGCACTGCTATCTCTCTTTCTTACCTTAGATGCACCAAGACTTTTGCACCTGCTTTTCAGATTTCCAAAAACTCCATTATTTACAGAATTATGGATTTCTGTGCACTGTGTGTAAGAAAACTTTGCATAAAAGTGTTGCACTCTTCTCACAGCTCCTGGAAAATCACAGAATTTCATTGGATTATAAGCTCTATCTAGATTTGAAATGCATGAATTTCTGTCATTATGTCCATTTGAAGCTACAGGAGACTAATCATGTGGAAAAAGAAGTGTGGAAGGAAACATGGAGACCATTTCTACCAGAGTGGGAAGCATTAAAGGCAAAGGCATTTGATCCTAGATATCTTAAAGGCTCCAGAGGTGTACTGTAGCTTTCTAATAAGCTCTTTGAAGACGCACTGTGTCTTTTTACCACAGGGGTCTTAATGCAGCTTTGCCACAAAAGAGGAAATGGGCCCTAAGACGCTTTCAAGTTTCAACCCCGGTCAGAGCAAGACTAAATGGTTCAGATGCTAATGTGTTCTCTATTCCTGCCTCCGAGCTCCGTTACCTGCTTTTTTTTCACCCCAAAACTCCTAAATGATGGAAAATACTTTTGCTGCAGGCAAACAGAGTATTGCATCTCTCAGTGAAAGCAGAGGATTTCTTTAATCTTTATCTGCACTCGTGCTCCTTTTATATCTATGATGCTGAATGCATATAGCCACAAAAATTAAATTGATTAAACGTTAAGGAAAACCTGCCTCTCCCGCCGACTTTTAATCCATCACTGAGCGGGACACCGAGCATGCAAAGGAGCATCGTGTTCAGCATCCTGTTCGCTGCGATCCTTTTCGCAGACACCGGCAGAACTTTTTTATTTCACGCCCCAGCAGTCTTCACTACCCGATGCATGAAAATAAGTCTTACCTGACATCGTTCAGGTGTGGCATTTGCAGGTCTATCAAAGCGGTGAACCTTGCACTCGCGTTTGAAATGAAAAATGGGATAACTAATCTGTTTGAAATAGAAGCACTCAGCTCTGGAGTTTGCGGATGTTGTGAGTGAAATAAACTGACCTTTGTTATCTGATGGAACTTCACAGGCAGTTTAGAGTAAATGGAAGTAATCGTGCAGCTGACTGCAAAGCTCTGTGCCTGACCAAAAAAAAAGAGAGGTGTGAATAATAAATAAGCGCTCATTGTTCACTCTGTCACATGCTCCTGTCACCTGGTGGAAAGACCAGTGATTTTCTCCTGGATTGCAAGGCAGGTAGGACAACAGGGGTTATACACATTGTTGTTTCCACTGAGACGAGCAGTGACACACACACACACACACACACACGTATCTCAGATTGCTTGGTTTATGACAGCTTTAAAGCATACAGCCTTTTTCATTATGCTTTGAGTAAAATACAACCTGAATGGATTTTTTTTTCATATCCACAGAATATATTTCACATATCCATCTGGGAAACGGCCCATAGGCAGCGTTTGGAAGGGGCAGGTTGTTTCAATAGAAATGTTGGAATGCGATTGGATGAACGTTCTGTCTGTCACATTTATTATTCTTGCAGAAGCCAGTCAGGAGAAGAGTGAAAACATCTTTTTCATCAAGAAAAACCTTCAGTGTTGCTCTGTGCTTTTTTTTAAAATGGAGAAATGTCGTCCAGTTCTGATTACACTGCTGCCATTACAGCATCCATGCTAACCTCTTTAGCAGGCGCCATTGCATACAAGCTAGCAGCCGCTTCTTGCTTTCATCAAAATTAAACCACACCTGTAGCTACTACCTTTTTCCTCCTCAGAGGATGCTGATTGGTGTGGTCATATTCTAACTGGACACAAACGAATCCAGCCGAACCTTTTTCAAGACGGACCAGCGAGAATTCAGACTTGAAATCTCAGCAAGGTTGAGTCAAATAAACTTTTGATCGGCTGATTATTATTCTGTTTGGCATTTCAGTGGACTCAGTAAACCAGTTTTGTGTGTAGATGTGTTGGTGTAGAGCCATCACTTCATTAAATTATGTCCTGGGGGAAGCTGCTGGATATGATTTACTGTTTAAATGAACTGCTGCAACATTAACAGCTTTTGTCTGAATGTGTTTGTTGCAAGTAGACATGACAGTAATTAATGTAAAAGCAACGTGGCTAGTAATTGTAAAAGCAACAACATGCTCATCTCTATCAGTTATTACCTTTAAAACTGATGTGGCAGGCGGGTTGGTTTCTGCCTCTTTTGGAGCACATGTGTTGTTGATCATGAGCTGCAAACTGGGTCAGGGAGTTCACTTTCAGACTTGGTTTAGAAAGCATTTTCTATTCTTGTTGGGTTTTTTTTTTTTTTTTTGCATTCACGTTGATTTTTTTTTTTCTCTGCATGAAAACAGGAAATATGTTTATGGAAATGCTCATCATATTTTGATGGTTCGGCACAATCTTAGCAGCCAGAGCTTAAAAGAGAATGAAAGTATAAAACTATAAACTCCCATCTTGGGTAAAATGGCTGACTGTGTGCTGTGACTCTTGTGTGTTTCTTGCTAAACTGATTGTGAGTTTTAAGCAATTTTATATTTGCTGATGTCGAACTCTGTGTATAAATCAAGCCTTCTTCACCTGTTTGGCTGCCATTCTTTGCTTTGCTCTACTCATATGAATGCTCAGCGTAGGGTTTAAAAAAACGTGGTAAAACAATTGGTGTAAGGCTGAGGTGTTTATTCATGCAGTATAATGAAAAAAATCACCCTGTTTTTACCTTAATATGTTGGTCTATGTATGCATACTGTAAGAGGGGGCTGAGCAGCTAACTCAAGCAAAAGATTCAGGTTTTAATTTAAGCCACAGGGAGCCACATTTAAAAAAAAAATACCCAAAAAACAGTGCAGGTATTTTCTCCCTTTCCAGGCTGTCAGGCACAATAAAAGGCTGGAGCTGCACGGAGGATAAGTGACAGAGGTTTCAGCTCTAATAGCTTCTGGATCTGGCAGCTCTCTCTGCATAGGTGCAAAAAAAAAAAAAGAAAAAGAAAAAAAGAACCTCAATCTTAATCTCAATCAGGCTTTTCTGTAATGAATATATGAATTAATAGTGAGAGGACAGGGAAAAGTCTACCTGTGCATGCATGTGGAGGAGTGCAGAGCAGGAGGAGATGGAGGAATTGATCCTGGTGTGAAGTGAAATGGAGAGGTCTGACCCTCAGCTCTCTCACTGAGAAAATAGGCAGCCAGCATGCGAACCTCGTATATGAGACAACAGGATTTATTTATGCGGCTCTCAGTTGTGCCAGAGAGTCAGAGAGAGATTTTTTTTTTTTTTTTTGCTATATATCAACCAAGACACTCTGCTATAATCAACTGTTTTGCTGACAAAAAAAAAAGTTAGTAACATTCAAACACTTCTTTTTTGTTTTTTGAGCTCATTATGGAATCAAATTGTAAATGAGACGTATGAGGGAGCGAGAAAAAAACAAAATGATATCAGTGTTTAAGTGAAACAACTATTCATGTAATTGCATTATGCTTTTCACACACTGTTCAACACCTGCAACAACAACTGAGATGGGCTTTTTTTTCCTAATGAATATTCCCAAGCTACATGCTTCAAAACATAACAGTGAAGGAGGATTCTGTTCCCCATGGTGACACACAGGTCTGGTAGATGGTACCTGCCCATGTAATGAAAGAGCAACGGACCTGAAGCGATCTGTGTGTTTATTTAAGTGTGGGAGCTTTTTGCTCTTGTGAAGTCATTTCACTTCCCTGCAGAAATGAGGTGTTATTGCAGCAAACTGCTGTTTCTTGCATCCATTATTTTGTCCTGCGTTTGGCACTTTTACATGTGTGTGTATGTGCAGGTATGAAGGTTTCTGGTTGATGGATCACGAGCTCGAGTTCTGCTGTGTTTTCCTCATTAACGAAAAGGCTGATTAAAGCAAGATGCTAAGTTGCTCACACTTAGTACGTTTTCAGGTGTTTTATCCTTACAAGGAGTAAATGAAAGCCCCTCATTTCCCTCTGTGTAAGTGATGAGGGGTAATTTATGCTAAGATCACACACATGATCTTAATATTGGAGTTTCGGGTAGTGAAATTAGCCCAGTGTTGTGTGACATGATGTTCAGAAGCTCGCTGTTTGAATTAGACCTGTGACACTCATCATTTTATGGAGCGGTTAATTGGTTCAGGTGAAGGGTCTTTAGAAATGCCTCAGGGATAAACCTTCAATGCAGGCAGAGTTTCTCTGTCCATCATGCACAGTGCTTGGACTGCAGTGACTCAGGAAAGCAGGATGAGCACTTAAAAGCATGATTTACAGACAGAGCAGGGAGGGTAAAAGCAAGCTTTGCTAAGGTTTTTAGAGCAGAATGTAGCAACAGGCAGACAAACACTGTGATAGACTATCTATGGGAGAACATTTTATAATAATGTGGCTATTTTTAAACATGTTTATCGCTCAAAATCTGTCACAGTTTGATTAATTTGGACAAGAAACTATTTGGTTTAGGAAATTAATCATTAACTTTCACTTTTTGACTGAGACTTGATTCACAGTATCCTGGCTAAATGATTCCTCACTCATTAGAATTTGAGTAATTATGACTATAGAAACACAAGAAAAATGTTAATGAGTATATTCTGTAAATGTATCTTACGTTACAGGAACAGACCAGTTTTTTTTTCTCCAAAATCAAACACAGCAGAACTGATCAACACCTTTTCTCACTCCACAAAACAATACTACTGTACATATGTATCTTATAATTGTGAAAATTGAGCTTTATGTTAATTGTTACTGCTATAGTGCTATAAATATAGTGGCTGCTGCAGTGTTTCGATCTGATACCACTCAGTCAGGTTGACAGCACAGATTTGTTTGAATCCATATGATCACATGGCGGCGAGACCAAACTGTCACAACTCACAAACACAGGGCAGCTGCTCAACAGGAAGGGAAAGAAAGGTGAGTTGTTTGTTTGAAAATTGAAAATATGAGGTAAAAAGATGTGACTTTTGCACAAGTTGAACAAATGGTATTTTCACAATAAGATAATGTTTATACAAATGTTTTCTATGTGAATTTGTGTTCCTTATTCTTGTCAGCGAGCTTCAGTCCTGAGATTTGCAGTGCATGCAGCCACTGATCCTCTCGGAGAGCAGTTGTTTATAGCTGGTTGGCCAGTTTTGCAGTGCAGGCTACAGTTCAAATGGTGATCTAATTGGAATTTGTTCATAATATCGATTGTGCTGTGGCACTTCCGAAATTGAGTCATTAAAGGAGATTAGCTGCTGCTAAATCGGCCCTTTATTAACCAGCAGATGAGGAATGACACCGAGGAGGCTTGACATTAGATACCATCAACTCCTGCTACGCTGCTGTCTGCACACTGGACTGTGCACTGGTAAAACAAAAACACATTAGCCAGTTTTCCCCCAAAAGGCTGCAGAGAGCTAAAAAGCAGCTTGATGAACTGGTGATTGCAAACATATATAAGGCTCAGTTCTAAAAATGCACCGTGTAGGAAGGCTGTTCTCAGTAATGGTGATTTACGAGCGCAATGTGTACGAGGAGCATTACTGTGAAGAAATGTGAGTTCTTCCCACACTCCAGCCCAGAGGCTTTGTTTAGATTTAGTGCAGCGAGCACTCTGCAGCTGACAGAGCATCCTCTGAACCTAACAAATATTCCCAAGTATCCTCATGAATAAATGTGCATGAGAGCAGTAGAATAATTGTTGGCTAAGTATTTTCTTCTTAGATTTTCAGTGCATGTAACAGGCTTTAGACAGTGTTTACTTGGACAGTTTGGTATTAAAGTGATAACTCCTAAATCTCATCTCCTTCCTTTCCTGTATTTTTTCTCTTTTAATGTGTATTAATAGCTGCTGTTAGGCATAATAAGAGTTCCTCCTTTTTTATGTGTATTTATTTAACCAGTCTGACTGAAGATTGAAATAACTGAAACTGTGCCAAAGCCAAAGCAAAAAATATGTAGAGGCAATAAAGGGAAGAGATTTCAGGGGACATTTTCGGCAATTTATATTCATATGCCTCTGTGAGTTATTCTGTGTTTCTTGTTTCTGATCCCAAGTGCTTTTCATTCCCTTTCTAAACCTTTACAACACATAAAGAACTCAACACACACATGCACATTGACCAAGAGAAGTGGGAGATTTCTCACTTGGTCCTTATTTTATTTACTGGTGATGTAATAGAATTTCTTTTTAGAGAAAGGTGACTTCTACCCGGGCAGTGATAAATGAACTCTGACAGGAGAAGAAAGTGTGCACACAATGCAGTTTCTGAAGCCTAATGCAATTGATAGGGGAACACTGAGGGATTAGGGCTTAATTTTAACTCACACTCCCTGAGAAAAATGTGTAGGCTGTACTTGGTTTCAGGGACTTTTCTCAGGGGTTCAAACCACAAATATGCTCCCATGTCTCAAGAGTGGCAATGGTTCTCTTATTTCTTTGAATTTCTTTCATCAAAAACAACCTTTTGCCGCTAAGAGTTATGTTTCCTTCACAAACCCTCTTTGAGTTGTAAATCAAGTGTGAATAATTATGCTCAGCATTGAGTTTAGGGCTGAATGTGATCAGGGTCAGGACCTAGACTCACTAGTGATGCAGTCTGAGACCCGCTCTGACCTTATTGTTTGTAGCTGCAGGCTCTTTAATTGACTAGGTGTTTGCTAACAGCATCAGTCTGGTTTACCACCAGTCAGGTCGTTAATAATTCGAGCCAAGCAGGAAGGCAGAACCAATACTGTCAGACTAATTCGCCTGTTCCTGTGTTTTCTTGAGAGCTGGCCTCTGCTGAGCTGCTGGTTCAGTTAAGAAAAGATGAAAAAAATAGAAGCTGAAAGGATGTTTTAAAGTAAACCCACACTGAAAACAGGATACAATATATATGGATTTAAAATGTGACCTTGAGGGAATCTGTGCTGCATCGGTGAATTTGAAATGCTTGTACAGTAAATCATTTCAAAGGAACTAAAGTATCTTATTTGAAATCGGAACAGAAGGCAGTTTTTGCTCCTGTAACCTTGTTTTCTGCATCACATAAAAACAAAATGTGACTTTACATGTAGATGCACAGTGTCATGCCATTAAAAAATGTTAAATTCACACTTGAGCTTCATTTTTTTCTCTGAATTTGACTCTGTTTGTCTCCTCAGTTTGACTTCTTACCCCCTTTACTCTTCATCCCAACTCCTCCTCAATATTATTGGTCCTATAGTATCTGAACTGTGTGTCTGTGTTTTTCAGTGCTTGGTGGCCAAGAGTCTCGTGGGGTTCTGAGGAAAATCAGTGACATGCTGGAGGTCATTATGAAGAGGATGGATGCTCTGTCTAGACTGGGGAACACCTCAGACACCCACAGGCTGGATGAGCTCAGCTCAGCCCTGGACAGGTACAGCATCTACCGTTTCTAATACCTGTCAAATGTGTTTTACATTAGAAATGGCTAATGTAACCTGCTGTCATGTGGGGTTAGTGTCTGAGAAAGGCAGCGTGTTACCTGCACAAACTTTAGGAAATTGCAGTTGACTGGTGAGGAAAGTACTGATTTTTTTTCTCATTTTTTGTTAGTAATGGTACTTACTCTTGCATCTTATCTGTCAGAAAAGCTCATTTCACGGCTGTATGTCGAGCATAGAAAGTGAAAGAGGTGCACCAGGGGTAAGAGATGACAGTGATGTGTATTTTAAGTGTATTTCAATGTTTTTATACCAGTGTGTGCCTTAGGCAGTACTTGTAGAGGTCATGGAGTAAAATGTCATCCCCATCCGCCAAAATCAGTGTTGAATTTGTTTGTTTAGCGTCAAAGTTCAGCCTTGACATTGAAAACAATACTTGACAAAATAACATTAGAACATGTTCCATCAAGTAGTTCTGAAGCTTTTCAGCCATAACACTAACAAACCTTATCTGGTTGTATTGCAATTTGAAATGTTTGGGGAAAATGAAAGTTTTTACATCTCTATATCTATTTTTACATCTGTAATTTGATGACAACTGAAAAAACACAATCTGCCGAGGAGGATTGTTTGATATGATCAAAAGCTCCTGAACAGCAACTAAATGGAGCTTTAGGTCAGGCTTATTTGCAAAAATAAATAATGAGATGTCTGTTCTTTTCTTTTTAATGTGCTGAGGAATCAAAGAAACAGTGTGTTTTCATGTCATATTTTGGTTTGATAGTTTGACTTTGACTTGTACAGATGTGGAAGAATTATCATGACAGTCCTCTTAGTGAGAGCCAGCCTGCCAAAAAAGACTCTTAATAACCGTTTAAGGAAATATTACTTTTTTAAAACAGTGCCCTTAAAAATGTTAGAGATGGATAATGCAAAGATACTAAAATAGGCTGGGAAAGAGCAGCAGCTTGAATCTGTAAAAGTTTGAACTTGAGGAAGTCTGCAGAGCATTTCTAGAATAAATATTCTATAGAATAAAGTCTCCAGCTCAGCCAGTGTGCTAAAAGTGAATCTCATTGACATAGTAATGATAACATAAAACATGGAGGTTGGAGAGGGTCTGAAAGATTCAATGTGAAGAAAGGAAGCAGGCCAAGTACGAAGCCCTGGGGCATCCCGGTGGAGCAGGTGCATGCTGGGAAAAGAGCCTCATGTGGCTGGAACCTGGTGTTGAAGAAGATATGCGTTAAAACAAACCCCATCTCTCTCCCTGAGCAGCTGGAGAAATGAAACAGACTGTCAAATCAAAAAAAAAAAAAAAAAAAGAGAGCAGGGGTCTTGCCGGACAAGTTGAGGCTGCCAGCCATAAATCGTAGGTGCTCTGTGGTTGCCGTGGCAACAGACCTTTTTTCCTGTGCCCACACCTGCTCAGGGTTTGAGGAGAGGAAGCTCCCTACTGCTTCTGCCTCTGCTATTCGTTTCCTTTCTGGACATCACTTCCCTCTTCATCACAGCTGGGAATTATCTCTGTAAAATCAACTTCCTCAGCTGCCACAGACAATAATAGCTACCACGTCTGATGATATATTAAAAGACTTTGTAATAACATTTGCAGTTTACAATATGCTCGGCCACTGTGTTACTGCTGCCGACTGCAAGTAATGAACACAACAGAAGAGATGCAACGCCTCACCTGACCTGACTGTTCAAAAGCCTTGAGGAAACATATATATCGTTCTCTCTCTCTGCATAGAATTAGCTTTATCCGTTGTTCATATCACACTTGCAGAATTTAATTTTCTCTACAAGACGCCCTGTGGATCAACTCTCAGTATAGTTCTTACAGTCATTTAATTGGCCTCTTAGGGACTAAACTGGAAATGCTACAGTGACAAAGGCCAAGTAGTTTTAAAACCAACTTGGTGGTAAAAAGTTCCTCATACTGATACTTTTTTTGCTTCATTTTATGCTCCTCAGACTTTAAAAAAAACTCTGATGGCTCAGGGCCATGGCTGACCTCTAAGATCTGTGTGAGATCTTCAGGCAGGAAAAACTTTGCCCACTCAGTGTTAAAAAGCAATTAAGTTTTTCTATAACTCTTCTGTAGCCGATAGCCTCTCTGGGGTCAGAGCTGCTGCAGCAGCATTATGGGATGGCTCTGTGTGAGACCATAAATATATATCTGCAGTAACAGACAGTGACAAGTTTATGGCATAATAATCATCACCCTGCTTGCACTTTACCATACTGTGTGTCAGTGTGTCTGTGTAATTGCAATTAATTTGTATTTATCAGCAAGTCTAAGACATAGAAGAGAAGGTCTGGCTGCCACTTTGCTCCTGAACACAACGAGGAGAAATGAAATTGGAGATCAGGATTATGTTTAGTTGGCACGTAAGTACAGTTAGATTGCTTTCGTCTGGCACAAGCACAGAAATACAAGCTGCCTCAATGAAATCAGCCTCACTGCTCGAACTGCCTGCAGCTCAGAGCCGCCGCTCCATTAGCCGGTGTGAGTTTCCTGAGTTTTACATATTCAGTGCAGTTTAATGGGAAATGTAAATCCCAGAAATCCTACTACACAACAAGAGAAGCTCATTAAAATGATTCATTCAAGTGTTTGTTTTCATGTAAAAAAAATATGAATGAATGTTTGTTGATGACAGCGTACGCAGCACACATCATTAAAGTCGTGTGTTGATGTGCTGGAGTTTGAGAAGTTAGGATTTACTTTTCTCTTCAGTTGTCTCTTCCCTCTGCTTGTCTGACATTATGCAGAGGGTCTAAAAGTGTACTGAGAGAAACAGCTTTACACTGCAATGGACTTCTTTTTATTTGCAAAAGACAATTTAATGGGATCCACCAGTAACTGCAAACAAAGTATTTATAAACTTTCCTCCTGCAAGATGCTCTCTGCAAAGTAAAACTAGAAAACGCATCACATAGTTTGAAAATTAGACGAACGCCACGGATCATTTACTTTAATGAACAGTGCCCAAACTCCACATTAGAAAAGAACTTGATAAAACAATGATCAAATGGAGAGTTCAAAATATTCACCAAAATAAGGCACAACACAAGTCGGTTTATGAATTATTTAATCAATAGAACATTGTTTGTCTACAATTTTTGTGATCAATTGAATAACTAAGTGAACTTTTTTTATAATTTGGAAATGTAATCACAATTTGGAGTTTGGGCACTTTCAGTTCATTTTTAAGTAAGTTTTAAACATAAATGCCTTAAAATCTTATGTAAATATTTTCAGTTTCATTCATCTTTTATGATAGTACACTGAATAGCTAAATATTTTAACTATTTTCTGACATTTTAAAGACCAAACTGTTTTTTAAAACTTTTCTATTTGATAAGTATCGTTTGATTTATCAATAACAAAAGTATTTGTTTGTTGTAGCCCTTGTTGTACCTCTGTTATCTTCATTAATAATTCTTTAAACTTCACACTGCTGCACAGTCACATCCACCTGACTCTGAAACAGATATTTTTTTTCTCTCTCTGGGACACCAAAGGGAAGTAATTGCCTTTTTTTGAGTTAAGACAAGACAGAGGCGTGTCTGGAGAACAGTTTATAATTTACTGCATAAATCCATTAAGCATTAATAAAGGTAAGTGCAGTTCCTTCCTCTGGCTCATCTCCTTTGAAGGTTCATTGTTACTCAGACAGATAGAATTTGGTAGTGGGATGTCTTTTCTTCTTTGGTGTTTGGCAGAGCAGTTAATGTGCCCTGGGCTCGTTTCTGGTGAGGCCGCGCAGACAGTAGGAGGTCTTGCAATAGATGTTGGTTAAATTAGGCTCTGGGGTGAGATGAAACTTGAGTGAGTACCTAGCTGTTCAAAGTTTCAGCTCATTTGTTGTTACTCTGTTTCCCTTGAAATTCAAACACTGCATTTTAATGTGTATTTCAAACCGTCCTCTTCTCTTTATTTCCTCTGTGTTTCATCCCCCATATCACCGTCTCTATTTTAAATATTGGTTCCTGGTTGTTGTTTTTTTGTCAACAGTGTTTTGGCTGCAGAGGTCAGGAGCAGTGTAACACATTTGCCTACAATCTAATTGTCTTCTGTGTTTATTTCCCCCGCGACCTGCTTTAATATGCCAAGTTACTTTTTTTTATATCTCAACAAATAAATTATCTGTCAGTGTTTAAAAGGCTTTTTCGATTTCACGCCTCAAGTTCTAGACAATTGGAATTTCTACCACGTTTTCACACTCACTGTGAAGGATGGAAAAACAACAAACACTGCTCGATGAAAGGGAGCCATAAAAGAAATATGGGGTTTCTCTCAAATATGCCTGATTGCAGTTTGTGGAGAATTACAAGATGATTGTTGCTGGCATGTTTTTAAAAGCCTGATCCCAAAAAAAATGTCAATCTGTTCAAAACATTAACGAACCAGAATATGATCATTTGCCAGGTCCTTTTGGCATAATAAAAATAAGGTACAAAGACGAAATATTGAAAGTTTTCTTCATAACCTTCAGTGATTTTTTTGTAAATATAAGCTTATTTTAGATTTAATCTCAGCAAAAAACAACTTTGAAGGTTGTGTGATGCTGAAAAAATACTGGAACTTTCAGAAGGTAAACAGGTTCACAGGTAACAGGTGATCATATCACGATCAGGTCTAAAGGAAGCATCCTTGAAAGCTCAGCTGTTCAGAGGCAAAAATGAGGTTAAACACTTTTTTAATGGGTAATTGTACTGCATTTATAATAGGACTTCTCTCATCTCAGCGATCAATGACCTTAGCATTCAGAACTGTCTCACCAATGGACGCTTCAGCATGCAGATTGCAGAAACCAGGGATCAAACCATCAACCTTCTGATGAGTGGATGTCAGTGGATGAGCTCCATCCCTCTGCCTGGGCTCAGCAACACTTTGTAAAACCATCATCATCTGATAATGATTGCACTCGTTTTTTTTCTCCTCGTTTTACGCCCCTATCCAATTATTTTGGAATCAGGGTTGTGGATAGTCTCTTACTCTTTGTGTGTGTTTGCGTGTGTGTGTGTGTGTGTGTGTGTGTGTGTGTGCATGTGTGTGTGTGCATGGGTGTGTTTGCGTGACATCCATGCATCAGGATTCAACCTATCGGGCTGGTGGAGCGTATTCAGGCCATAGCCCAGAACATGTCTGACCTGGCTGTGAGGGTGGAGCAGATCCTGCAGCGGAGCATGGCCAGTAACAGAGGTATGAAAACAGACACACACACACACACACACACACACACACACACACACACACACACACACACACACACACACACACACACA
>JAQMCX010000021.1:14529694-14586218 GCA_029814765.1 Acanthurus leucopareius | reverse complement strand
GTGTGCTCTTCAGATCTAGCTGGCTGTGATGGTGGAGCAGATCCTGCAGTGGAGCATGGCCAGTAACAGAGGTATTAAAACAGACACACACACACACACACACACACACACACACACACACACACACAGCCTCCATACTTGCAGAGAATACAAATATGACTTTAGCCCTTCAGATGAATCCCCTCTGTAACATTTCAGATCCTTCAATCTGGAGACACTTTTCTTTCCTGCCTACATAAGCCCGACTGTCAGGCCAGGATCCAGTCTAACACTTGAATGCACAATTCATGTATAACGTGCACTTACTGGCTGATCGTATAGAACATGACTCACATTATTCATGGCACATTACTCGTTCAAGTAGCAAGGCGCTGTTTGTGTCAAGGTGGAAGGGCTCCGGCACGACACGGTGCTCCTTTGTTGTTGCCATATCACAACCACACCACTGCAGGATGTTTAATCATGATGATGAATTACTTCCTAGTTAATGGGATTCAAGCTTGTCTGCTTTCTTTATTAGCCTTCATTCTGGATTTCTTTATTGGTGGCTGAATAGAAATCGGACAGCACGATTTCAAATTACAATTCAGTTCCTCTCCCGTATCCACGATGCTGCACTTTCTGACTGAAAACACTTTCAGCTCACAGTCTCATTAAAAACGCCGTCAGACAATTTGTCTGTTGTCATAATGTCTGATATAATTTAAATAAGGCTGATCTGAGCCCGGCTTAGTTTTGACAGTGGCGGGCAGGCAAGCACTTTTCATCGTGAGAGGTTTGTCGTTATCATGCTAATCAGACAGAATGGCTGGCAATTATTTGTATGTGATTGTGCTCTTCGATGCTTGGAAGGATGCTGGCGGAGGAGCTGCGACTGCTCCTTTAATTAGGCTTACTACTGCCAGGCTTCAAGGAGAAGAAGGGGGGGGGGGAGAAAAATAGGCAAGAGAGAGGCATAAAGAGACAGGAAAGATGGGGAGAAGAGGAGGAAAACGAGAGCGGGGAAAAGACGGGGAAGATTATGAATTTTATGAATCACGCTAATGCAATCTATCTATAGTAAATCCAGTGAGTGGGATGGAACAGAGACTTCAGCCAGTCAGCAGGGGAGGCCAAGCTTTTAAAGGAGCTTGTTAGCCGACTCTGCTTTTTTCTCCGTTTGCCTCAAAGGCAGGAGAATATACGCTGTAATGTAAGAGACAAACAGACTGGAGACCCAGGAGGAATGCTGTAAAGATCCGTTGATCTGTTTGATCAATGATCAATAGGGGGCCAAAAGCTATCTGTCTATCAGTTATATATTTATATGAAGTTTATGGAGCTTGGCGTTGTGTTGCAATTAGGGCTATAAATGTTTGTCTGTGTGTGTGGGTTTTTTTTTTTTTTGTTTTGGTTCAGAACTCACTTTCCTCCAGTGCTTTCAGTTATTTCCATCCAGTCTCTTCGCTCTGTCTTCATGAAGTAAAGTTAATTCCCCTCCAGTAAGCAATCAAAGAAAAGAGTCTAATTACAGTGCAGGTCGGCATCACCTCCACAGTTTGCTTCTGCACACACAGGGAAGTGAAGTTAAATTCACTTTTTAATCCCAAAAGTAAAAAAAAAAATAAAATTAGCTCTGAGCTCTCATACTGCTGCTCTCTTTTCGTTGGTTTCCCATCTTTGGCAACAGTGTGCCAACCTCAGTCCTTCCCCTCCGACAGGGCAGGTCCAAGCTCCACAAAACACTCTGTAGTCCCAAAAGAAACACAACACTCACATATATTTAAAGATAAATGTTAAGAACAAAGCCTCATTGCTCTGAACAGTTCTGTACAGTATGAAATGTTACACAAAATCTGATATATTATCAGGATTTTTGATAACAGAATGAAGATCAGAAGTATAAATGTCACTATTACTAAACAGATACTTGGATTTCATTGACTAAACATGATAGAACATTGTAGATATGCTGGATGAACTTTGCAAGTATGTTTTTTTTTCACCTTCCTTTGGGAATTTGTTTGAATTTTTATGTTTTTGTTCTGAGTGAAAAAAAATCCAAACAGTGCAGCTTTGTTGCAGATTTGTGTGGCCTGTGTGAACAGCTCCGGCTCTGATAAATTCCCTGTATTCTTTTTTTTTTCCTCCAGTCAGGGACGGAGCATTAGGACAATGTGAGACTCCTAAAGATCCCCGTTATCCAGACTGTCCCAGCAAGATGGATGTAAGTCTTTGTATCTAACTTAAGTCCAAGCAATTTCACGCGCAGAGGAAGTATCTCACTGTGACTCACTGAGGTGCGAGATAAATTTTGTGTGAGAGGATGCACAACTTTTCCTAATGGAGAGCTGAGTTGCAGCAAACTGTACTGAGTGACAACATAGAATGACACATGATAAAATAATATAAAAAAACTGAGTTGTTTTAAACACAGCTGCACATATGGTTTATAAATTACAACCTACAGCAGCGGCAGTAGCGTAAAACTGTATTGTGCACAATACAAGCATAAACAATACAGCATATCCAACAGCTTTTTTTTATTAATACATCTGGAATTGGTTAAGAAATGTGAGAAAAGCTCAAGGTTTCATGACAGAAATGTGGAATAATATGCACCATCTGTTCAGTGTGTGACTGTAGCTGTAGATGTCCATCAGCGGTCCACCACACATGAATACAAATATGACAAGTATGGAAAAACATACATGGTACACTGTTGTTTATTCTTAGTAGCGAATCATGTTTATGCATGACGTAGGTTTGGACACACATGTCAGTCGACCCCACATCACACATGAACGCATCATACACATCTGCTCTGGTCTGTGTGGGCTGTGCAGAACACCTGCTTTAGTTTGTGCTCTCTATTACATGTGGGGGGTTTTTTTATATAAAAAAAGAAAACATTTTCAGCTCTACCAGGGGGAAAACAGAGGACACACCACCCAGGATGAGTAAGATAGATAGTTTTTTTTAGTTTGTTCATTGTAAACCAGTCCACTGCCCCCAAAATCTGGATTAAATCTGCTCTCTTTTTCGACAAAATGTTTTCTGCCAAGACTTCTGTAAGCCGTTTTTCTGACTTGTGTGCAGTAAAACCCATGAAAACCGAACTATCAAAGTAATTTTTTTAAGGTTAGGGGTTTGTAGTGGCTTAACCTACATGACATCTTATTAGTCGGGCTGGTGGCTTTTTTTTTTTTTTTTTTTGGTGTGTGCAGTATCTAACAGTAATGGACCAGAGGCGTCAAAGTGAAGTTGAAGTTTAGGAGTGGCAGCAAAGTGCCAGTGGGCTGTTCCACACCGCCTCCATGTGTCAGTTTCAAAATGTCAAGAGGACATGAGGGATGAATTTTAAACTGATGGCACTTTTAATGACACCTTTTTGCATCTGTATTCAACTGTGAGAGTTTGCTGATTGAGAAAAAAAGTGACCTGTTCCTTCACGTTTTTGAGAGACAGCTTCTTTGCCTTCCAGTGGATGCGTGCTCGTTGGACCTCAGATCCATGTTACGCCTTTTATGGTGTGGACGGATCCGATTGCTCCTTCCTTGTCTACCTGAGTGAAGTGGAGTGGTTCTGCCCCCCACTGGCCTGGAGGAACCAGACTGCCACACCCACCTTGAAGCCTCCGCCCAAGAGACAGGTAAAATGATGTTTCACTTATCATTTGTTATGATTCAACACTTAGCAAAAGGGAACAAACAGAAACAAAACAAAGAGCAGATACACAGTTGATGGACAGGAAAAACAATCTTCACAACAGTAGAGATTTTATTTAAATTTCTTAAAAGCTCGAGCAGCAGTTTGTTTCTCACACCTGTTCAGTGCAAAGACGAGACAAGTATCTTGGAAAAAAATTGGACTTTCCGTTAAAATTTTTTTTGCTGGCGGAGAAAAGAGCCAGTTAATGACTAAGCTGAAGAGGCACACAGTAGTTTACACTGTCCACATGCCAACAAGGCATCAAGAATTTAGCAGTGTCGAGGAATCTGAATGAGAAGCAGAATAATGAAACTCAAGGTGCTTCTTGTGTTAGATTCGATTGGCTGTCTTGAAGGTGAAGCTGCAGAGTTGCTAATGTTTTCTCAAGTTCAAGCCCAGCATTTATTACTTAATGTTTCTATCAAATTGCTCTTGGGAGAATCTTTAACACCCAACCGCACACTCCCCCCCCACAGAGTGCTGGCTGTCATTCTCGCTATTCATTGCTGTTTGCCTCCCTGCCTCATTTCATTTTTAATTCCAGCACCATGCACTTGATGCGCTGCGCTAACAATCCCCTCGTCAAGGTCTTTCCCGTCGTTCGCCTCTCCCCCTCCTCCCCGTCTCTCCCCAGAGTGATGAACAGCCGGCGTGGCGAGCCCTGATGGGAAGTCATTCCGCAGCTCTACCTTCTGCTCTAATTGCCACCCTGCATTCGCTGAGACTAATCCCAAGGTTTCCCTTGGGTGCTCTGCGTTTTGCTGTGCCGTACACAAGTTGCTCTTGAGAGCATTAATACACCTGCATTGTGAGAGTACAGTAAGGCCTGAATATCGATTTTGCCTTTGAGAGAATCTGTCTTCTGTAGCGTCTGTTTGAGAGAGAGAGACAGACAGTTTGGGTGCATCATTTCTCTTCTGTGTTTTTATAAGGCGTCTGTGCTCCCTGTGCAGTTACTCCATTGATTAATACTCGCATGCTGGCATTGCGCTGTGATGCAGTGATTATATGGGCAAAGGCGATGTAAAATGAGAGCAGACTATTTATGAGGATGATCCAGGAATCCCTCAGGCAACCCGTCTGATGCCAGCAGACACCAGGATACAACAGACCCTCTCTCCCCTATATCACATCCATCCAATATGTAAAAATACATTCATAATGCCTGTTCTTTCAGTTATTATTCAACTTTTCTACCCATTCTGCTTCAGGCCATGTTATAAATCTGAACACAAGTTTTTTTTTTTTTTATTCAGTACTTTCAATGCAGAATTCCTGCACAGGTTCCACATAAAGCAATTAAACACTGGCTGAGGAAAAGGCCAGTGTATACTTATGATCCTTTCCATTCATTTTTTTATTGCTCTTATCGTTCAGGCTGTTTTCCAGTCTGACATCGGGACTCTGCTGGAGCAGGTGGGCACCGGAAAGGAATCACTGAGCTTCATGAAGAGACGCATCCGCAGGTTGGCGGCGCAGTGGGCCTCTGCTGCTCGACGGCTGGATGACAAGCTCCGCAACCACTGGAGAGAGCAGAAAAGGGTGAATATGATGGATTTTGCTCACTCTGTAGGATGAAAGTGTAGGATAACAGAGGAAGTGTCATGGTTTACTCAAATGTTGTGGCTGCAAGCAAGGGCTTCGCTCATTTTTTTTTCTATCGCGAAAAACGCCTTCTTCTCCTAATTTAATGTTAATTTATATGTCAAGGCATTAAAGAAAAAAAAACAGGATGTTGAAAACAAAACGCTCTGGGAGAACCAGACAATCCTTTCATGCCCACATGCTAGGCTGCTAAGGTACCAGACGGCTGTGACATTTCCTTGGTCTAGCATTTTCTTCTTTTATCTGCAGCTATTTTGTGTGAATTGCAGAATGTTGAATAACAGACATAAGTAGATAATGGCGAAAAAAAAAAAAAATCCTTGCAGGCATTGATTAGCTTTGGTGCTCTTTTCACACTGACATTTGCAGGTAGTGTCAAAGAGCGCTGCGTGCTCGAACAATCGTCTGATGAAATGGCAGTGACATTAGATCCCTTCTGGTTTACATACCAAACCTTTACGAGACACAATCCCACTTGTCTTGTGCTATTTGTTAGAAATTAGCCCAGAAAAGTGCAAAAAAACCCCATGTTTTAACCCTGAAATGGGCTTTTTTAGACATATTTTAGATCACATATTAAGAATTACATATCTAATGTTTAATTTCTGTCCTTAAGATTTATTTTAGGTGAAAAGATTCTTTATTCTATATACGGTAATGACTCAGTGTCCCAATCTTACGCTTTCATCCTCTGATTGTCGAGTTATTTCTGCCTTTTTGTGGCTGTTTGATGTGTTGATGACACGGTAATTTGTTTGGTGTTGACATGTTCTTTTATCGCTGCTTGCGGGGATGCCAGCAGTCTTATTTTTGTTCATTGGGCTGCTCGGCTTTGTTTTTCAGAATGTCGTGGTAAAAATAGCAAGTGGCGGTTGACACAGTCGCTTATTCAACTGATCAATATGTTCACCTTGTTTTTCTAGACCTACAGAGATGAAACTAGAGGAGTACGAGGTTTATAACTGCAAACCTGCAAACTATCCTCATCCATATCATGAAATAATCACTATTACACTCTCAATAAAACTCCAGCAGAGTTGCAGCGATGCTGATGAATAATGTGCACAGCTTGAAGAACAGTTCTCCATCTTATCTACACGTACAGGACAAGGTTCCTGACTGACATGGCTAACACCGTGAACCTTTGCATGTTCATTAACGTCCATTAAATGACTCAAAGTCTGTTAATTCAATACCCACACTACAGGTGAGCAGTAAATGGAAGCATGTAGTAGTTGAAATGAATATATGACCAACACAGAATCAGATTTATCAAAATGAAACTGGGATGTTTTCAGTTCCATCTGTGGTGGCAGGTAACCGGCTGACTCTCTTTACTGGCCGATCAGTCAGTGCATCTACACTTTTGTTTTTACTTTCTCGTGTACGTCCCTGTGCGGCAGCCTCTGAGGCAGAAGAATGAGGCAGATGGAAGTGCCATAAACTGGATTTCCCCCTCTTCAGTGAGTCATCCCTCATGGAGCTTCATATTAAAATGCCAAGCTTTACAGCAGAAATAAACATGTTTACAGGCTGATACAAAAAAATGGTTTCTCTAAAGCAGATGTATTCATCACAATACAATCGGGTAATTTTTTTTTATATAACTCACTTGTTAAAATTGTATAAAGGCTTAAAATGATGCATAATTGAGGATGTGCCCACTTTGATTGACAGTTAGCCTCAAACTGTCTTCCAAACGTCTCCTCAGCTAATCCAAGTCGCTGAGCTCGGCCATGTTTGTGGCGTTAGTGCCTTTCGGGGAACTTTAATGCAAATATCAGACAAATAATATGGCTTGCTGTGCATTTAAATGTACCAACAAACAGTCCAAGAAGACTGTGCTCCAGCTACGCTTCACCTCTTTGCCAATTTTCATTTTAGCCGGGAGTTAGACGGAGTCTGCCAAGATGAGCAGAGCTGGAGCGACCACACTGAGCTGTTTTCAATGGCAATTCAGAAACCTATAGATGATGTCAAGGAGACTTAAACTATGGTTTATACAGTTTATGTGAGTCCCTCACCACAGTGAAAGTAAAGCAGTAAATTAAAAAATTAGCAAAATTATGCAGTATTATAGTTTAGTTGCTCTTAAAGAATTAAGTCTGATGTCAGTCAGCATTCTAATAAAATATACTGTTAACTTCAGACCTGTTAATGAAAAGCAAAAGGGAGAAAACAAACAGTTACTGGATCATTTTCATATCTATAAATATCACAAATATGTCAAAGTCACTTCAAGACGATTGCATGTGCACATTTGTATGAAGTCTCATAGTTATATAGCATACGTAGCTTTGTCAGCAGGCAGAGTTTAACACGTAGTGAAGAGGATGAGCACTGTATAGTAGAAGTTAGTTTCACAAAGTAGTGTCACTCATGTGGATATTTCCCCACACATCGTTCTGTAGCTGAAGCTGAGCTGTACACACATTCCATGGTGAATGCAATATCCCAAGAGCAACTTGAGAGAATTTCTTCTAATTAAAATTAACATTAACATTTTTCAAATGAGATCAAATGTGCACTGGGATTTGAGGACTGATCAAACCTTGGTAATGAAAGATAAAATCACAAGGCCACGATGATCCCACAAAGAAGGTTTTTGTCCATAACTCAAGAAGTGATACACTAAATGTGACAGAATGTCTAATGATGTAAAGTGATAAAAGGATGACATTTCACATCCAAAAGGTCCCCCGTGGATTTCAATGAAAACTTGAATGGTTGGCAGAGACGTACAGCTGTGATGCCTTATTTCTAGCTTTTTAAAGTTGTTCATTTTTGCAAATGAGCTTATAGTTTCTTGGCATCTTAATGTGTGCAACCTTTGTGTGTGTGTGTGTGTGTGTGTATGTGGTTTGATCAGATTTTTTATGAGCCTGTTTTTTCAGCTGAATAAATCAAAGCCCGTTCTTTAAATAACATCACACTCTTCCCAAATGCTGCCTCTTCTCCACCGGGGGAGAGGGCTTTGTTGATTGTGTTTGACAGTAATGGTTACTGTCCATTAAGCAGACCCTGCAGGCTTGGTTTGTGTCACTGAAACACTGAAACACTGAAACACTGAGTGCTTTTGAGAAAACAGATACGGACACATTTGTAGAGAAGAGAGAGATGTTTTATGCCAACCTGTCTGTTTGTTCTGCTGCCTGGTGCGTCCTGCTGTCGTCGTTGTTGTTCTGGCCTTTGAGTTACTCTTCGCTTGGCATCCATGTGAAATTTGAGCCATGAATCGTTAGCATGATGGTGCTCCATCAAAGTATATTCTTTACTGGAAGCACAGTGGCTAAAATACTCATCTCCTCTGTAAATTAAACACATCTCAGAAACCAGAAAGGAGAAATTCCATAAGTATTGTTTGGCTTTAAGAAAGAGCCACTTGGCTTGTGTTAATCCTCCAAAATGCTTTCAGATCTGCATGTGCACTGATCACAAAGTTCATCTCATTTTAAACCGCATATGCATTAAAAAACTGATATTAAATCACACGTATAGCCAGCCATGGTCTGAAACATGATACAGGAGCGCAGAATCTGAACAAAAACCGTTAGCTTTTCTGCAAAGTCTCCTCTATAACCAACTAACAAATATTTCTTTGAAGTCTTCTCCTGCCTGACAAACATTCACATGGAAAACAGCTCACTAACACAAGTTTCCATGTTAGATGGTTAATTAGCTCATATGCAGCACATTAATCCATCATGTACTGTAAACATACCTGCAAACTTCCCTTTGGTGCATCAAGATGCCGATGTCGTCGTTTTCTCTTTAGTTCCTCTGCTTACACACTGTCTGTAAGCCACAGCACACATTTGTTTACTCTGCCAATCCTTCCAGGAAGCAGGTGTTGTGTCAAACGCTGTTTCCCTGTCAATTTATATTTTCCCTCTACGTGAGCCGGGAAGCTCCAGCAGTTCTAGACGCAGCAGTTCCAGACCTGCCGCTTTAAACCGAGGCACGCTTGAGTTTAGATGACAGATGAAAACGGCAAATGTTTAAATCTGTGCAAAATACCAGTGAAAAATACAGTTATTTTGAAATGCAGCACCCTTAAAAAAGTACTTTAACATTTCATCTACTATTTATCGTGAATAAGTTGTTCCTAATACGATGTGTATTTGTGTGTGTGGGTAAACAGCTGTTTAGATTACATCAGGTCGATGACATCGTCGCAGCCTGCCAGCGGCTGTCAGTCACATACAGACATCATCATCATGCCCCCCCAGTCAGCTCAGGGCTAAAAGAACATTTCCAATCTTTACTCAACATTTTTTTCTCCCTTCTGAATAAAAAAAAAAAAAATTTTAAAGAAAAAATTAAAACATTCACATTTTGTTTTTAAAAGAAAACTTAATGGAATTTTATTTGACTTCAGGAGTCTTGTCACAGTCTTTGTCTGCAGCCGTAGAAAATTTCAGGTCTTTAAAATTCTTTTGAAGAAATACTGTTGAACAATTAGTGTCTCATTTCATTTAAATTCCCTTTTTTTTGTTCCTCAACCCTGTTTTATACATTTTTGACTCCAAACGCAAAACTAATTTAGAAGAATGAACCGTCCTCTCATGCACCAAACTGAGATTTCTACCCGACAACATTTGGCATCACTGTCGAGGTGGTGAGTTGGCTCATACTCATGGACAACGCTGCAGGCTAAACAGCTCTGCTGCTCACACACATGGGGGGTGGGGGGGATTCATTGCGTAAGCAGTGAGGAAGAAGAAAATTTTAATTGGATTTGTACGGTGTATTGAGTCATTTCTACTGTAGTTCAAAGATTTAGATCTGAATAGCATCCATTTGAAAATCAATTTGGCTCAGATCAGATGCATAAATCACTTAGCTCAGAATGAGACAATGAACCACAGCGAAAGTCGGGATGCTGATGGATCTTGATGCCTCTCGAAACTTCATTAACATCTTTTTAAACCATGCCATGTAAATGTTGATTGAACATTGATCTGCCTCTGTGCGCTCATTTTTTGAGGGATTGTCAAAGAAAATTTGTAAACACCTGTCTTCTCTTATTGCCTATTAGACCAAGGTTAAAAGGTGTGTAAAAAGTGTCAAAAAGTGTCCAAATGTTCATGTTTATCTACTGGTTTGCTGTCAAATCAACTAGTTGACAGTGTGCGTCATTGTAAACTAATCTTTCATCTCTAGTTTTGGCATAAAAAAGCAGTGAAAGCAGGAACGGACTCCAGCCTCGCTCGAGAAATGAGTCGATTGTAGTTTCGTTCAATCAGATTGCAGCTCATTTGCAAACAGCCTCTCAGAGCCAATCAAGGCCTTATTTCACCCCACCCCCACCCCCACCCCGCCCCCCCACAGGTTTGTCCAGCCAATATTAGTTAAGCAAGTTTTACTTTTACAAGTCTGAATTTATCCATTCGATGAGCACTGATCATTGTGCTTGAGTAAAAGAAACTCCTTAACTCTTTCGATTAATCGGGTCGTCCATTTTTCAAGGGTGCCTTCACTATTAAAGATCTAGATTCATTAGAAATTTAACAGCCTGAAAATTCCATCTTTCCCCAATTAAAATCTTGTGTATCTTTTAAATATTTCAATTAAGTTTCAGCGGGTCAATTTTCATCTCGACTCCATGCATAGTTGATTGTGTTTCTTTGGAGTTGCGTCAGCATAAATGTGCCGTCACACCGCGTTCTTGCTCTCATTAGATACTCAATTACATATAAAATTTGACATCACTGATCCATGCCAAATTTCTGAATTTATTCATATCTGAATCCTTGGAGGCGTTTGGTGAAAATTACTTTCGCAAAATCTCATTTATTCACTGTGCAGAGCTGGCAATTGTCTGAAACTGAAATTGCTGGATAAAAAAGCTCATTCTCGACAATAACAGCGCCGAAATTAACAAAGAGGCAGACGCTGCATCAACAAAACACCATGCCAGCTTTTATCTTGTCTTCACTTTTCTTGCTTTTCCTACTGCATTCAGATTCTGGTTCACGTTGGCTTCCTCACAGAAGAGTCTGGGGACGTCTTCAGTCCCAAGGTGCTGAAGGGGGGTCCTCTGGGTGAGATGGTGCAATGGGCCGACATCCTCACAGCCCTCTATGTGCTGGGACACAACCTCAAGATTTCGGTTTCTCTCAAGGAGTTGCACGGGTAAGTTGGGATCGACTCGTTCCTCTCTGATCCTGTTTATTTTCGAGCTTCAGGCTGAAACTGTTGCAGTCACAGGACAACAATCAGCTTTGTGTGGTGATGTTTGGAGCATTTGTGCAGAAATCATTTGCTGTTTTATGCTTGTTCTTTGTAGCTTATTTTTGTTTACTAAAAAAATGCTTTGTTGTCCATTTGAAACGCTTCAGAAGTGATGAGCGGCCAAATCTCAGCACTGCTCCCCCTCATACACTGTATTCCATCACCTTTGGCCATGCCAGATAAGCTATCTCTCCTTCCTGCAGAGTGGAGATTCAGCCTGAAGGCTTGACAGCATCTCTACAGTTTGTTCTCCTCCTTCCTGCAGCAGCTCACTGACTCCGGAGTGATAACAGGCTTGTCACTTGTCGTTTCAAACATAAGTGCTTGTGCCAGGCGACTCACAAACAGATATGTATGTACACAATGTGCCATCCGGCCAGACACACTGTTTCATCTAAAAATATAGGACTATTGATCACCACGCTGGCGTGTTCAGAGAGCAGACGGGTCCGGTCCTGCCTTGGACAGTCTTGTGGCTAGTGATCTTTAGGTGCTGCTGCGACTTCACGCTGCCTGGTCAGGAAAATCACAGCGCACAAGACGAGATTTGCTGTCGATTCTTTTCTGTCAGTGGGTGGTGTGAAGCTGGAGCAGACAGGCTAATGATAATGTGCGCTTCTTATTGAGCACCGTGCATATCCATCGCTCTAGGGAAAAGGTAAAGGCATTGATGAGTTTGAGCTGCCTTTTGATCTCGAATTTTGGGCTGCAAAGAAAAGCTGCTTTGATGCGAACAGACCAAGGGAGATCAGTGAGGTGGGGGGGAAGACGCAGCAGAGGGAATGATTCTGCTGCCCATGCTATTATTTACCCCACTAATTGGTGTCATGGTGTATTGAGTCACGGCAGTCTGTCTCCATTGGGAACGCCATCAAAAAATGCTTAGAAAAGTTCTGTTGGAGACTCATGAAGAAGCATCGGCCAAGGTTAGGGGAAACACTGTGTGTGTGTGTGTGTGTTTGTGTGTGTGTGTCTGCATTTCAGTGTCTTATTTCACCAGACAGTCGATTTTATTGGTATATGATGTACATTTATATAACTGTGCAGTGATGTTACCGTAAGGGCTGATATTGGTCCCCATACATGAGGAAATGAAATGTTCAGCCTCAGAGAAAATATAATGGAAGTGCTGAAATTGAAGTCAAGTGGCTTTATCAGGCTCCGTCCGTATTCCCTCTTTTTGCTCGCAGCCTCACGAAAACACAACATGGTGTACATATCCCACTTTTTTTTTTTTAATAGGATTCTTAAATTGGCCAGTTAATGGCAGATGCCAAACATCCATAAATCCGCCTATCTGTGACTGTTAATGAATAGAAAAAGGGAACATTTCTCTCCATCCCTGACTCTCCCACACGCTATTAAATTGACAGATTGTTATGTGGGTTGTGCTCCCACAGATTCCCTCAGGCTTGTATCTATTTACATTTCCCACTCTTCAGTTTCCCACTCAGGCTTTGGAAAGGAGCTTAATATCTCTGGATGGCCTGCTGTGGTTGTGATGCGGACAGGACTGGTGATATGTTTAGCCCTTTTTTTTCCTCCTATAGATAGATTAGCCGCACTGGGAGCTTAGTTACAGTGGGAGTCGAGCTGTTGGTTTTCATCACATAATTGCCTCTAATTGGCCGTATTCATGCTCTCTGGTGGCTTCTCTGAGTAGTCGCTGTGGCTGGCGTCTGCTGTCCTGCTCAGATGAATCAGCTCTGCTCACAGACGCATCCCTCCCTCAGCCAGAGTCTTTTCTCCTCAGCGGATCTCCAGATTATTTTTTTTTTACTGCAGATGCTCCGCTGAGGTGCAGAGACTGAACAAAGAAGCTCAGGTGTTTTCTCTTTTCACACGCTGCACAATGTTCTCAGCCATGAGAACAGGATGCATTACTCTCAACCTTCTGGGAGTAGTGTATTTGGGATTGTTCAATTAATTTTATTTTAATGTTTTCAAATGGGAGTTTTAAATGTTTTACATAAATCTGTTCCTCCCTCAACCTCAACTCTGTGTATATGGTAATTTTTCTCCAGCTAGATTTATAAAGTGTTTTTTTACAAAATCAAACACAGCTCTGTTTGAGCACAGGAAGTGCTTCTCATTGTGGCAGTATCAGGTCAGAACTTTGGTTTAATATTGTCTGTGATGGCAAGTTGGCCAGCCAGCAACCAACTGAAAATTGTCAGCAACCTTTGGATTAAGAGCCATGAAATTTAGTCAGACATTCACTGTCACGAGAAGATGGAACTTGCTGGGTTTTCGTCTGTTGGCAACAGCAGGACAGCGTTTCTACAAATCCTTTGATGTATTTGGATATCTAGTAGATGGATTGGCATAACATTGTGTACAAACACTCACAGTTCTCTGATGATGTGTTCCGCTGACGTTGATGATCCCCTGACTCCTCCTCAGCATGAGGCTGATATTTGTGGATGGATTATCATAAAATTTGGAACACACATGCATGTACCAATCAGGATAAATTTTATAACTGTGATTGCCCTATTGTCATGGCTGCCATCATGTCAGTATTTTAATTTTTCCAACACTTCCCAGTGTTACTGAGCGTCACTGTGGCAGCAGTGGTGGTGGATAGAAAGATGGTGGTGTCATTGTGTTTTCCCGGTACGACCCCACTGTGGTTGAGGGGCTTGTATGTGCTGGTGAAAGTCCTCTGTGCACCGAACATCACCTTCATCAAATGCTGTTTTTGATTTAAATGCATTTTGTCATAAACTAACAAACTTCCCATGACCCTCAGCTGTACCTTATATCCAATGCTAATGAACACTTTTGCGAATTTACCAATCTAAAATAGTGAACCTAGCCTGCCATGCTACCATGTCAACATGTTAGCATGCTGATGTTAGCATTTAGCTTAAGCAGTGCTGTGGCTAACTACGCAGGCACAGGGCTTCTAACCTGACTGTAGATACTTGCTAACCTAAAATTATACACTTTGCTCTAAAATTCAAAACACTGCTCTTTAGTTAGCTCACATCTTTAACATGTTTCACTGTTGGCAGGAAGCTAATCACAGAGAGTTTTGAAATCCTTTTCTTGCCAAAGTAAATATCACTTGATGTTAATCTCTTCTTTGAAACAAAATATATGTTTTGACATATATGTTTAGATGTATTTTTCTATAGCATGGTCTGAATAGTACTGCACTTATTCATCCTCTGTGCACAGTGAAGCGTTATTCATCAACCACTTCTAACATTCTCCTGTTGTAGCGTTTAGAGAAAGAGAAGGAGTAACATTTTCACGTAAAGGGAGAGTGTTTGAAGAACAAGAGGAGTAGTCATCTTTTCTGAGTTTACTGTAATTGAGGTGGAGACTGAAGTGTTGTGGGATCTTTTTTGTCAGTAACACCGGCACTTGTCGCACTCTGAGGGGAAGGGCCCCACGGCGGTTTGCAGAGCGGCAAAGACAGCTGTCACTTCCGCTTGGGGATCTCCCCTCATCTCCTCCCAGAGCGACACGGGTAATTAGCCGGCGACAGAGCGTGCCGTCTCAACACCTGAGGAGCCGAGGTGGATGGAAGAGGGGAGGGGAGTGAGAGAACAAGGCGAGTGGAGGTGTAGCCGCAGCCTGTCACGTTTAGCAGATCTGTCAGCGGAGTGGAGGAGTGGTGTGCAGACACACTGCCACGCAGCAGTGTTGTGATGTGGAGATAATCCGAAGAAACCAATATTTTAGTGCTCCAAGCCAACAGTCTCATGGGCTCGCACGCTCCACTTACACACTCTCTACCCTTCTCTCTCTTTGTTTCTCATTCTGCCGTAATGTTACTGTTTTTTACACCCTACCGTCTCTCAGGCTCTCACACTTTTCCATTCTTTGGTTTGACGTGTGCTGCTGTGTGCAGACATTTTGCCCATGGTCCTTCTGCATCAATTATGTCAAGTAGGCTTCTGTGGTTGCAGTTGACAGAGCACATTAACACAGGCACCAGGTAATTTCACCTTGTCTCTCCCCGCAAACATGCAGACGTGCCTCGACTGTGTGATCAGTAAATCCAAGAAATTATTACTAACTAATGTCGAATGGGAAATTGCTGGCGTCTGTGATCCGCCAGCCAAGCCGGAGAGATGAGGGTAATGACAGGCATGTTGAGGGCATTCTGAAGTTAAAAATAAAAACACCTGAGATCAAAGCTGCTGTTTCGAGCCTTATTATTCCGTCAGCCTCAGCTAGCGCAGATGCACTCTCACCCCGCAACCTTCCTACTCGTGTGCATTTGTTTCTGTGCATTAATATGAAAAAGCAAAACAGCTGCACTGTTAAAAATAAGCAGATTGGGCCATCAGTAAGACAACATCATGAGGATTTGTCTTCAGTTGCAGTGTTAGGATGGTGATTAACAGAGGCAAAATGTTTTTGTGCTGTAATTGGGATAATCATAGAACATTTAGCTGCCTGAAACACAACTGCGGAAAGTGTTTCTACATTTGTGACCGTTTTGTTTTTATTTACAGACTTAAAATGAATTTTTAGAGAGATGTTATGGCCCTACACAACTAAAATGATGTTTTCTGCAGCATAAGGGCACTGTTTATCGCAGCTAGACGAAATTAGGTCCTCTTGTGATGCTGACTGCTCAGAAAGTGCCTCCTGAGGTAGAAAGTCAAGAGAAAAATTGAGAGGGAACACACTTGAATTGCTGATTTTGGACTTAAGAATTCAGGATTTATCCCAGATGATGATGTTTCCCTCATAAATGGAGGGATTTATCATTGCTACTCCTTATACATAGACTTAAATAAGGGAGAGCTGCTTGTGTGCTCTGATAGAAAACATTTTCATGAGCAGTTCTAACATGAAATCTGAGCCAGCCTCTACACATCAAAGTGGCACAGATCTCATCATAAGCAGGGTCACCATCTGAGTTTTTTTGCCTCCTCCTGCGTCCTGCTGTCTCAAGCAGTCGATTAGCATGCCAGACCCTGCTCTCTCCGCTCCACAAACAGTGGCACGTCAACCCTCCTCTCTGCCCATGTCATTCCCCTCACACTGAGAGCCCTCGCTGCAGCCGCCCCACAGCCCCTCAGTGAACTCCTTGCCCCCGGCCTCAGCCCCTTGAAATCTCCCTCAGCCAATTCTCCTCTCTGCTTGACGCATGTAGCCCACCTTTAAAAAGTAATGCGCTGTGACTGTAGAGTCTCTTCTACTTGTTTGTTTCCCTGTGTTTGCGAGGCGTGCGTCTTATGGGATTATGCCGTTTTAACTTTTCATTGAGTGAAATGAGTGAATGAATTCATCCTCCTCGCTTGCATCGGCTGCGTGGAAGAGTCTGATAAAACTCCTTCCTCTTTGCCAACTTCATTGTCATCCAAACTTTAAAAGCACATTTGGAAACATAAAGTCGTACACTGACATTTATTATTCATCATGATGAAGGCGGGCACTGAGAGTTATTCTGAAGCAGCTCTGTAACTGCATTTTCAATATCTGAAGAGGAGCTCTGTGTCTGCTAGACATCACTGAGCATGTCCACGGATGCCTGTTTGTGCCGCCGAGGGGAATAAGATTCTTTGGCTGCGTTAATCACAATAAAGCAAAATGTCACCATTATACAACGGTATGGCTCTTTTATTGGCTTTTAATAGTTTCTGTATGGCAATGAAGTCGTAAATCATACAGGCACAGACCCCATCAGGTTTTGGCTGCACATACTGTACTTGTTAGTGGGATTAATTCATTGTTGGCTCTGTGTTTTTTGTGAGATTTGTTGGTAATCATAAAAAGATAAAATAACGCCAGCCTTATCCTTTTTATCCTGTGTTATGAGTGTGTTTGTGAGAGAGAGAGAGAGAGCGAGAGAAAGAGAGAACGAGCATCTGTGCATTAAATTGAGACAAAAGAGAGAGTTGTTTATTTTTTCCTCTTCGTGCATACTGTATATGTACGTGTGCTTGTGTTACAGTGAAGTCCCTGCGTGCTCCCATTTCCACACCCGTGACTTCTTAATGCACTTTAATCCCTTTGCTCTTCTCTTAAAGTTTGCTTAGATTTGCATATATCCAATTAGAGCTGCGAACAGCAGCAGCTTCAGAGGATCTGTGAGGAGCGGCTATGCTCTCAGTCACTGTAATACATCTGCCCTCACACTGGCTTTGACTTTGAGGATTCATGCTGGCCATAATTCAGACTTTCACTCACACGGTAAAAGTTAACACACACCCACATACTAGTGAAAATGCATTTATGAAACTTATTCTTCTTACACACACACTTCTATTATAGGGAAACCACACACGATTGAAAGCATACGCACACAAAAGAGGCATAAACATATAATTGACTGTATCACATCATTCATCTTGAGAAAGTGTTTTTGACTCTTTACTGTGTGTATAAGAATGACTGAGCATCATGTGTTCATTATTTTTTTAGCCATGCTGGTGGCTTGGTTCTGTGGATGAGTCAGTCACTTGGGTCCAGACTTAAATATCTCAACAAATATTTGACTGATTGCTGTTAAGAAATTTAAGAAATTTAACATTTAACAAATTTGGCTGAGATGCATTTTTTTCATATGAAGGAATCATAGAAAATTTGGTGTTTCTTCAACTTTTGGTCAAATACCATCATTTTGGGCAAAATTTCAGTTTTGTTTTAGTACTTTGATTCATGGCCAAATTCCTGCAGAACTTAGCATATATATACATAGCATATTAAACATTTCACCAACGAAATGATCAAAAACCTTTTAGCTTCATCATTACGAAACGGAATCGTCTTAATTTTTCCTTTTTTCTCTGATGTTAGAGTTGAATGTCCTATATGTTGTTGTGTCCATGATGTTGGACGTCATCTTGTCTGCTTTTTTAAATTTTCTGTTCAGCGTAAACTAAAGAAAAGAGGTCTATTTCTTGTAACCATGCTTGACTGAGTGTGACTGTGGTGAGATGCAGTCGTTGTATCTACCTGGTTGCTCGCTGCATGCACTGCAGAGAGCAGAAGTGCAGCTTCAGTGGAGAGCACCTCTGTTTGTGTAAACACTGAATTGCTTGGGATTGTACCTTTTTTCAGTGGCCACGGTGTAAAGCTGACGCGCTCACACTCATTATCCCATCTACTGTCAGAGAACCGGCAGCCTTGCTCATTTCCAGAAGACTGAACTGCTGACTAAATATGTTCACTGTCCAAAGAAAGATCGATTGGCTCTTGTTTCGCAGGTATTTGTGTGTTTGGAATCTGGGTTGTGTAGGATGTGTCTCTAAACTAGGTAGTGAGAGTGAGAGGGAGTGTAAGGTCATGGCTCTGTGACTACTGCTGAAAAACTTTCGTAAAGTGGCTGCAGTTTAAAACACTAAAAGCTTTTCTGTTTTCCAACCAACACACTCTGAACACTATCAAACTTTTACAGGACGAAGTGGAGGAATGATTGTCTTTATCTTTCACCAAAATGATTCTTTGCTGTTGGTCACTTTTTCTTTGAAGTATCAGGCTGTCTGTTACGTAAAAGCAAAAGCCTTGAATATAGTCTTTTTTATATAAACTGATCATAGAGAGTTTCTGTTGGTAAGTTTTAGATATTTAAGATCCAGTAGGCCAACTTTCTGTTTTCTGTGTAATTTAATGAGCAATAGTAACTATTTTTTAGCCCTTTCATTGCATCACTCACACATTGCATAAGAAAGCGACAGTGGATTTAGATGACGATTTAGTTGTTGTAATCGCATTTTCTGCCAAAGCCATAAGAAACTCATGATGTTATACTTACCAGCAGCTTCGATAATAGTTAGTTGGCAGTAATTTTGTTGGTTAACATCTGTTAACTTGTAGAAATGCTATCAACAGCTCCTCAGGCTGTATGAAATGTCCTAACAGCAGTTTATTTTTTTGTGTGTACTAAAATTAAAACGTTAGTCAATGTCATCATTGACTTTGTTTTGTGTGTGTTTTGTCTCCTTTTTGCTAAATGAATTATGAACTCAAAATCTATTGAGTGTTGTGTAGGAAGAAAGAGAGAGAGTCTGTAGACACAAGCATACAAAAGGCTGAATTGACAGCTTAACCAAAAAATACATTTCTGTTTTGTGATGGTTAGCAATCAACATTAAGGTGCATTATTGCTGCCCTCTGTGACAAAGCAAGCACAGACAGATTTAAGAGACATTATTCTTACACAATATCTGTCTTTCCATTTTAAAAATGAATGTTATTGTTGTTACTAGTTATAAACACTTCTACAGTATTGTTTCCCTAATAAACTACATTTTATTTCCATTTTAGAGAAATATTTTGTATTGGAGATTAAATTAATATGTTTCATGAACATTCAGCAAACTCTATTTAGAATATAGGGCATTTTATAGATCTGCACATCTTCTTATTCTGCCCTACAGTTTGTGTGCAATAGTGTTGTTTTTAAGAGCTGTTAAAGTTTGACAAACCTGGACTTTCTCTTGTAATGAGAACAGACGCACTTCATTGCATTTTTTTCTAACAAAACGCTACCTTGATCCCAACTGAGAGCAGAGCGCTCCGACGCTGCACTGTACTTTGTCATAGCAGACAGCAAATTAATATCTCCTGTCTTTCCTGTGTTTGGTTACATGAGAGTCTTTTGTATCTGCTCGTGTCTGGTTTTGTTTATAACTTCCTTTTTTTCATGCAGCAGATGCTTAATATTGAGACTGATCAAACCAGGCTACTCCACTGCACAGAACAAAGACACATTATCTTAATGCAACACTGACTTGCAATCTCATATTTTTATTTATTTAATAAATGTGCAAGACCATTAGTCTTTTATACCTTGTGAGGAAAACAATATGAAAAAGATGCTGAACTATATTAATACGCACAGCAGCCATGCAGTCAATCCTTATCACTACGCCTGAAATTAAAACATTTTTACTATACAGTGCATGACATTTACTGTTTGTCACTGTCAATTTCTGAATTTTCAGTGTGTAAACACAAAATGATGATGATGAAAGTGTCTAAATTCCCATTTTGCTGCTCATCATTGATTAAACTGACTGTTTATTACATAGTCATTATTACATGAACAAGGATTTTTTTAAAAACAGCCAAATCTTTCCTCTGTCACTTAACTAACTAAGTTTATTTATTAATACTCTTAAATCAAGAGTAATAATCTTAAGCCATTCTAGTGCTTGAGCTTATCATTATGCTAGCATGGTAACAATGATAGAGCTGGCGTACTGATGTAAGGTATCATTTTGACCATGTTAGTTTAGCCTGTTAGCATGTTAACTCTTGCTTATCTCTACATATAATCTACTGCTACAAACTTATACTTTAACCTTATGTGGTTGCAGGATGCAAGGCTCAGGATGATCAAAGTGAACATTATCACAACTCATCCTCTGAAGACTGCACATGAGATATTTCAGTAAAAGTCATGAACACCAACCTCAAGGTGGCGCCAGAAGAAAAGTCGCAGCATAACCAAAAGCAGGGTTTCTTCTCAGAGAACCACAAATTACTGAACCCAATTTCATGTCAATCACATGGTTGTTCAGACAGTCCGGTCTGGATTAAAGTGGCGCAGCAGGAGAGAGACAGATTGACAGTGCTACCATAGAGCTGTGCTGCCAGCTAAAAGCCCTGGTAAGAGAGCTCACAATGCAGGAGAAAAGAAAAGCAAATGCAAAGGCACTATTGTTGCCAACTTTAGTGTAGTAAGTGCTTGCATGGCAAAATGCCAAAGACAGATTCAGTACAAATAATGCTTGAAAGCAGCCATCCCTCTGTATCTGTTAAATACATGAGGTTAAATTAACATGCTGCATGTTTCAGATAATGTGTGTTTTCTCGCATTAGTGAGAACAACTTGACCAGATAAATTGAGTGACTCCCCGCTGCGAGACGCCTCTCCCTCACAGCGCTGAGTTTGGTGCTGTTCAGTTGAATGGCTCTGCCGTCAGCTCACTGAGAACACGGACATGCTTCACATCGCAACTGGCCTCTTTCATTCTTCCTGTCTTTAACTCGCCCCTTTCTGTCTGTCTCCCAAACATACACAAGCCACAGACACACAAACACACACACACTAGTACACAATCGCACACACACACACATATCCTCAGAGAAATGTGAGAAATTGCAAGAACAGCTTTGAAAAGTAGGACAGTCCCATCAAAATCTTTTAGTCACCTGATAAGTTTTTAATGTCTTGGAAGATTAAAATTCTTTCAGTTGATGTAGTTGTAGTTTTTATAATTATTTTATGGGAATGACGACTGTAAAATGATCACGTCTCTGTCATCACTATAATTTCCACAAATATTCCTCCAGTGTCTAATAAGAGCTGCATTAGAAAATTCCTCTGCAAGAATTTCCTCATCTGTGCAGGGACACTGACACCGTAGCACTAATAATAATCATAGTAATCTTCATATTCATCATTATATTCAAATTCATAACCTTAATTTATTTATATTGCTTTTTATTTTCAGAAAAATGTTACAAGGGCTTTATAAAAAGAAATAAAACAAGATGAAAGGCCAAAAGACATGAAAGTAAAGACGTGAATAAGATCAAATTAATGGGAAAAAACCAGTATAAATAAAAACATATTAAACAGTTTCTAAAGCTTTCACAAAGAGAAAAGTGTTAAGAAAAGATTTTCCAAAAAGCTCAAGTGTGTATGTGTCTGAGTTCAGCAAAGCAGAGAGCACCAAAGTGTTTGGGCGCTAAAAAGCCCAATCGCCCTTTGTCACGACCGCGACCTGAAAGTAACCAGCAGGGCTCCATCTGTGGACTGTAATGGTCAAGACTGCACATACCAGGTCAATATGTTAGAGATTTAGAAGTAAGGCTTCAAGGCTAACTGGGAGCCTGTACAGGGAGCCCCGCACAGGAGTCTTTATACCAGTAATGAGTTGAGCAGAAGCAAAATTGACGAATTTTTTTAATTAAATGAGCTGAATGATCAGTGGAAGAAAAGCTGTTGACTGTTAGTTGACTTACGAGTCCCAGTTAAAAGGCTCATCATCAGTCTGTGCTCATGTTTTTTCAACATCTTAGTGAATTTTGATCAGTTTGTTGCTCACAGGACTTTTAATGCGTCTGCAGGTTTTTGGGGGTCCCTCCAGGAAGAGGAAGCTGCCCCCTGACAGGACCTTTGCCCTTTGACCTCATCTACACTGACTACCACGGCTTGCAGCAGATGAAGCAGCACATGGGTCTGTCGCTGAGGAAGCACAAGTCAGTGTTTTGCTCTTTCTCTCTTTTTCTTTGTGTGTGTGTGTGTGTTAAAATTTTCAGTTCAACTTTCTTATAAAGCTCTAAATACTGTGTTGTTTTGTTGCATTTATTTCCGTTCTAGTGATCGCCTTCCTGATGAAATACTTTGCCACTGTCCTACAGGCTGACCGATGTCACAGGCCGATAACTTTACTGTGCATTGGCAACATTCCCCCTTTGGGTGGATCCAATTTGGCCTGTTTACACTGTGATCAATCAAACAGGTGCAGCCTTCAGGGTTGATGCAGCCACAAAAGCCACACACTCTTTATATAGACCATATAAGAATGTGGAGTAGGTTGTCTACTGGAAATGAATTGGTTAGCCTGTGGGCACATGGTTATTTATTACTTTAAAATACAGCTCATTTATTTATAAATGCTTTAACCAAGATGATATCTGTTTTTTTCAAAGACAGAAAAAAGAAAAATTATTATTGTTTTTTTTTTTCTGAACTCTTGGAAAAAAAAAATATAAGAACAGAAGTGGCACTGTAAAAATAAAGATAATCATGTGGAGTTTAATGGGTTAAATAATGTAGCTGTATGCTGTTTGTTTTCATTCCAAAATTTACTCTAAATGCATAAGAGGAAAAGAGTGCGAGATTAATTTAATAAGCGAGCAGCAGAGACCTACATTTCACAGTGAGTCCTCCTTATTCGCCTGCATTTTGAAGTCTTTAAAACCAGGGAAGCAGCCGCCTCTGATTCCAATCATTATCAGTCCAAGGTCAGCTGATCGATCAGCACTCCTCACTGTGACAGACCAATAATTTCCTCTCCTGCCCTGACACTGATTAGAGATGCAGGGCATTGATAAATCTCCTCAGATTAGATTACATCAATCGATTTCTGCTTCCCAGTGTGAATATTCACTGCTGATACAGTTGATAAAGTGCTAATGTAACGTCTCTGGAACCACTCGTTGTGAACTAAACTCATAATGTCTGTTTACACCCTTGGTTTATCTGTTTGAGCTTGATATGGGAGGACATTTACACAATTTAATTTAAGATGTTTTGGTCGTGCATTTAAAGGAGTGTAATCTATTCCCTGTTTAAGCGCCTTTGTGATAAAATTTTAAGCATTTTTCGGTTTACCCAAAGAGACTCACAGAAAATGAGAGTTAAAGACCCTTAAAATGTGTTTTGGACAACAGTATTGGTCCATGTGTTGCTCCAGATTGTGTCATGATCTGTGCCGGCAGAGACCCCTGCGGTGGCTGTGAAACAAGGCTGTGATTTAAGCCTCAGCATCTCACCTTGAGGCCCCGCGTGAGCTCTGCTCGGTGAGGGGAGACTGACGGAGAGACACGGATATCCATCACTGACAGCTTTGCGGACCAAGACAACAAGACAGTTATACTGCTGAGAGGAGCTCTCATAAGTCAAAAAGAGAAAAATACGCTTTGTTTTGACACAAGCGACACGCTGTTCTGGTCCAATTCTCTGGATGTTTCACTGTTATGCAGATAGATTCTCAGTGTGCAAACATGTGCTACATTTGGTTAAAAACCAAGCTAGGTGAATAATATTTCACAGTCTTTGCTGTTTGTTTTTCTCTCTCTCTTTAATTCAGGGGAGGCTTTTATTTTAAAACATGAGGCGTCTTTGTTCTAATTTTAGCACATCCCTTTTCTTATTTCGTCCCAGGTGCCACATCCGAGTGATTGACACCTTCGGCACCGAGCCTGCTTACAACCACGAGGAGTACGCCACCCTGCACGGCTACAGAACCAACTGGGGCTACTGGAACCTTCATGGGCAGCAGTACATGACCATGTTTCGTACGTGCTCCTCAGTCTTTCTTTGCTTTTTTCCTGAGGCTGGGGATGGGCATCTGCTTGTGGAAACAAGAAGTCTTGTGATGCATGTGTGTGTCTGTGTTTATGTGACTGATTGTGTGAGCAGATTGTGCGGAGCTTGAAGTCCTCAGGCCATAACAGGCAGGACTCTTGGGGCACAACAGAGCAGAGAACTTGTTCAGAACAGCTGTGCCTGCACAGATGCCAAAAGCCACCAAGCTGCACCAGCCGTACTTTCACACACACACACACACACACACACACACACACACACACACAGAGACACAGAGGTACCTACACACAAGCACACGCATTTCTCACTGCACATTTGTTGAATTTGAGGGCAGAAAAAGCTGTTAGCGTAGCCTTCAATTAATTCAGCGGCATGTGCAGCCCTGCTGTTCCCTGAAAACTCAGTGTTATCACAGAGTCCGACGCCGTGGAAGATGTCAGCTTTCATCATCAGTTTGAAAAAATGCCTGAAAATACAATTTCTTTCTCTTTCCAACCTGACCTCTCCCATCACAGTTGATTTGGTTTCATTCCTGTTGTTGTTTTCTATCCTGAAAGCTGCCATCCAGAATTCATTAAATGAAAACTATAGCAAAGATGATGAAAGAGAAATCGTTGCTTTTTCAGCCAAAATGTTGGAAATACAAAGCATACCAGCCAGGTAATGTGAGTGAAAAGACACTATTTTGTTTAGCAATTAAATTTTTTTTTTGCCTCATACATTAATGAAATACTTAATCCGCATTTAAACATTATTCATTTCAACTCTTCAGCATGGCCAAAGTGCTCCTTTCTGTTCTTTGTTCTCTACATGCACAGCAGCAAGGGTTTTCACAGCAGCTTCAATAGTGTAATCACTTTTTTTTTTTCTATTGAGACATGAAATTGGATGTTTAACATTGTACTTGTGTTGCCAATTGTTTTGTTTGTCCTTGGCAGCCCACACTCCTGATAACTCTTTCATGGGTTTTGTTGCTGAGGAGCTGAACGAGACGGAGAAACTGAACATTCAACGCAATAAGGTTAACAATATGGCTGTTGTGTACGGCAAAGAAGCCAGCATGTGGAAGGTCAGTGTCACAAAAAAAAAAAAAACACAATAATGATTTTAAAATAGTCACATTTCTTACCTGTGCAGAGAGGGGGGAAAAAATTACAAAAGGTGGATTCATTACATAAAGGAATCATGTTTCCTCAAAGGGTTTATGATTATTGCTAACCCTAACTCCGTAGCTGTAATGTTAGCTACATAGATATGTAACTATTTTAACTTTTCAGTCTGCTTTGTGATGTGTGAGAGGAGGACTGACACTCCAGTTTCTGTGTGAGCATTCATTGCTTCATCAGTAAACATGGAAACCCATTAGTCAGTTCAGTAGGCACAACTTGAAAGATAAATTCACAATTATTAACCTAGCCTACTAGCCAATCTAGCTATCAATATGGTATAAATGTTGCACATTTCAGTGTGTGTAATGTGATGGCTACATACTGTCAACCAACCCAACATAATATTATGGTAGCTCTGTTATTGTGTTTTGTTTTTAATGTATTTGGTTATTTTAAAATCAAATCTTCCTCTAAGTGACTTTGCAATGAAGAATCAAAGAATTAGAGAATTGGAAATTTGATTAAAAGGGAACAAAGAGCCCTACATGATCCTATTAAGTATTGATGTGCTACACAAGAACAGCAGGTCTTGTTATGTAATGCTGGATTCATTTGAGAGGCTTTCCTCCACCTTTTGGATGATTTCACATTATTCTGCTGCATGTTTGCCCTGAGCAGCTTTCAGAAGAACAGACCAAACCTCTTTAATGAGAGATAAACGCTTTTCAAGTGAGTCCTGTTCCTGTTGTTGGACACGGTGTTCCCCAGGGTGGAACAATACATGCTTTATCATGTTGAATATTTCCTTACAAGGCTCTCAATTCAATAAATGATGTGGTTTAACACAAAAGATTGTATTCCTGCTCAAACTCTGTGAAACAGAATAGTGTTGCAGTGCAGATTGTTTTTTGTAAATAAACTGTAGTGAGTTATGATGCCTCCGTAGTATCAGTTCCATGATTAATGGCAGAGGTTTTCAAACTGTAAGACCTTCATGCCCAGGGCAGCGGAAGGAGAGTTGGGGAGGCGTTTGGCAGACGGTGCAGGAGCTGAATTCAAGTCCAAAAACACACACTTTTTTTTTTCCATAAGTGAAATCTGATCACACACTCTCAATGTACAGTTTTTTGATTCAGTGCATGCAGCTCCTGGTGATATTTGAAGATAACAGGCAAGCCAAGGTTTTAAAAGGAGTACCTTTTTTCCTTGAAGGGCATCTGAGAATAATCATAGTTCCGCTGTTTTTCACTAAAAAACTAATCCAGTAATAGTTTTCAGTACATTTATCGATCAAAAAGCAAACATGAACTTCTAACAGCTAATCACCTTTAGGCCTTTTTAAGGGAATCATTATTTACTACACATTATGAATGACTAAATGCACGGATGGACAGATTGAATGTTTATGTTAAAATGCATTTGTTTGCATCCACAAGTTTTTTTTAAATCTGATTAAAAAAATCAGGATAAATGTATCAGTGGAACCGTTAACTACCACCAAACAAAGCCACCATCAAACAGCCACTGGATGCTACGTTTCCTGCAAACACATCTCTTCCAGGAATCTGGCCTGAAGTGTGATGGTTCAGAAGCAATTGTTTTTGTTTAGAGTAAATTTTCCCTTCGAGCTACTGGCAAGGCTTCCTGTTCCTCCTGTATCTTTGAAGCCTATTGCAGCCTTCCCCCAAGGTTTGGTTCACTTGAATCTGACTGCAGCTTTGTTCTTACACTGCCATAACATCCTCTGTTTCACAGAACAACTTGCTGCAGTGTAACATTTGTGGGTCTGAAAGATTGCATCGCTAAAGCCAGTAGTGCTGGCGTCTCTCCAGACAATGAATACCAGGTCGTTGAGCACAGGCTCTTCCTCCGCCTCAGCTGTGAGGTTCACCTGAGAGATTTTGGGGTCTGTGGAGCGTCCTGTGAGAGGAAAAATGACTAATACTTCATGTCATATTCTCTCTTTTCCTCCATGGCTGCATCTCTGTGCTCACTTTCCTCCTCCTCATGCTTCTGTTCTCACCCTGTTACTATTCTGTATTCATCATCCCACGATGCATCATTGATGGATCCACACAGCTTCAAGTAAGTACAGCTGCTTTTCACAGGCATCATCGATGCTCCGTATGCCAAAACTCAAAATAAAACTATCCTGAGACTTTTTCTTTGCCTAAAAAATGTTTTCCACTTCAGTTGTGCTCACATGAATTTACATGAGCCTAACTTGTATATTTAGAAATAGAGCAATTGTTAGATTTTTGTAAAATATCTTCCAATATCTGGATATACTAGTAAAACTATCACCATTCTCTGTGATTTATCATAGAGATACATCATACAAGATCTTTAGTCAGGATCCAAATGAATGAGGATTTAAAGTTTGTCATACTGGTCATGAGTGTGCAACAATATTTGATCCTCAAAAGAGATTTTGGTGGGAGTATTACTTTCAGTAAAAGAGTGTGATTTCATCACCATGTTGCTCCAAGACATTAAAATGGCCCAAGATGAAAAATGAGCAATAACACTCAGATGACATTTATAAATGATTTATGCCTGGAAGAAATGGCGGATCTGAATAATTCATTACATTTTTCCCAGAAACTCTTTTTGAAATAAACTAATCACTTTACGTCAGTGAAATGATTCAAGCAAACTTTCCCCACGGGTCAACATGGGAGATACACGTGGATTTAAGTCTTTTGTACCCTTACGTGGGGGGGCCACTAGTAGCTACTAGACACCAAAATGACATTGTTAGTGCTAACGAGAGCAGACTCAGCTCTTAAACCCACTCGCCTTATTTCCCCTAAACCAGTGCTTTTGCTCAGAATGCCCTCTGCAACACCTTTGAGATTTTCTCCTCCAACCTTTCAGATTGTCTGTGTGTAAAGCTGATAAATTCGTTCAATTCATTAAACTGGTCATAGCGGCATAACTAGCATCCTTGGGTCTTCTGTCTGTGCAAGCTAATGAGACAAATATCTTAAGGTTAATGCAATCAGCTCATAAAAGACAGACTTTAGTTCTGAATTTAATCACCATGCCACATGCGGGGTCATTTTTGTTTAATTTCCTGCACTTCTGGCAAGGTTTGTTATCTAATACAGCCTGCACTTTGAAATGAGTTATAAAGTAATAAAGGATTAGCAGCTATACAAAGATGCCAAAGCTGTCAAATTACAAGTAAAAAAATAAATAAATGAATAAATAAGATTGATACATTGACTAGAACAGCATTAAACCATGGCACTATATGCCAAACATAAAGTGAGCAAACCGTTAGGGATATGGCGGAGTGAAAAATAGTCATTTAAATGCAAATGAGGATGACCCTCCTTAGTGGCACCGTATGAAATGATAAATTAGTTACTTTAAGTGCTTAACTCATTTTGCCTGTCCTCTGCATGTCTCTAAGGGAAAAGAGAAGTTTTTGGCCATCCTGCATCGCTACATGGAGATCCATGGGACGGTGTACTACGAGACGCAGCGCCCCCCAGAGGTTCCTGCCTTTGTGAAGAACCATGGTCTGCTGCCTCAGCAGGAGCTGCAGCAGCTCCTCCGAAAGGCCAAGGTGGAAGGAGTATTAGGCTTCGATGAGCTCTAAAAAGCTCATTTGAATCCACAAAATTTGGATCATAATAAAATGTTTTGTCCAAGTTTTTGTGCTTTTGTAGAGTTGAATGAAGTTTTATTAAGTGATATGTGCGACTCTTTGTATAAGCTCATGATCTTCTCCTTTTTCTCTTTCGTGTTAAGCTGTTCATTGGATTTGGCTTCCCGTATGAAGGTCCCGCCCCTTTGGAGGCCATAGCCAATGGCTGCATCTTTCTTCAACCCAAGTTCAACCCCCCTCACAGCTCTCTCAATCATGAGTTCTTCAGAGGAAAGCCCACCTCAAGGAAGGTAGATGTCATTTCAGATTTCTTTGTTACCTAGTTTTGATTTCACAAAACACAAGAAAAAAGAAGAGAGCTTAGATCTTAACTTCTGTTACTGTTTTGTTGTTCTATCCCATTTACCCCTGCCTCAGGTGTCCTCTCAGCATCCGTATGCAGAGCAGTACATCGGCAGGCCGCATGTCATCACTATCGACTTCAATAATTCTGAGGAGTTTGATGCAACCATCCGTGAGATCATGAGGATCAATGTGAGTTAAGTTTCTGGTGTTTGCCGTCCAAACACACTCAGAATAATGGTTTTCTAATATCATAGTCTACCACAGTTCACTTTGCACTGCTGAATAATGATGATAACAGTAATTTGCTCTTGCACACCTCATAGTCTGATATGACCCACTTCTGAAGCCCTCAGCCTTTTAATAGAGCTTTTAATCATGGCATCTGACAGCAAAATGCTTAGCTGGCTCCCTCTCAGCTCTCCACACCGCTAATTGCCTGAGATATTGAGCGGCTCAGTAGGTAAACTGTGCGCACACCTGGGTTTACATGACAGTTTTCCAGAGGCCAGCCCCACAGGCGGAGAGCATTATCCGCAGCAGATCATATTAATCAATCACGCTGTGCTCAATCTGTCACCACAACACCATCCAGCCCACAGCCAAGCCTTTCGCGGTGCCTCCACCTGCCAGGTGTGTTAAATAGACCTTGTGTTTTCCTGCTGATAGCTGCAAAATAAAGTACCAGTTGTTGCTGTGGTGAATGTTTAAAATATGGAACCAGAGGGAAGGAAATCAAAGACTAATCTCATAGGCTGACTGGGCAAGTTCCTCCTTCAGATTGAGCCAAATTAAGTGAAACTTTATGTTCCATGATCCTGACAAATACACCTGATACTTACCTGTTTTGTTTTTTAAGTCAGGCAGCTAAATAAAACAAAATTTCTTTTTTTATTTGCAGTCGTGGTCGATTTAATTGAATTTGGACTCTAACTCATTTTGCAAGTTGTGTTCAATTCTACTCACCCAACACAAACCAACACAACAGATTACACTGGAATTTTACACATTTAGGCGACAGTATTGGAGTTTATTTCGAAAGAACATTTTGGAACAAATTCTGGGAAATCTGCTTTAATGAGATAATTTTTTTTAAATGTATCAATTCATCTACATGAGGTATGAAGTTATCACAAGAAGTCAGTTAGCTTAGCATCAAGACTAAATACGAGGAAACTGTTGTGACTCGAAAATTATTAAAGGTAAGCAAATCTGTCTTCTTGCACCTGTAAAGGTCAAAAATCATAATGGTCATGTCTGGTATGTTTAATCTATTCAAAACATAATTACTGTAAACAATCATCTTAGAAACATCATTATTATTATGAAAGATCATGTGTAAAACTATTGTTTGCCAGGATCAATGACTTCCTGGTGTCTCTGCTGGTCTAATTGATCTCTTTTGATTATGTACCAATTAAACCAGTGCTTCACTGTATTTTTTTGTATCCCTCCTAAAAAAAAAACCCAACTCATTCAACTTGGTTTCGCTCCACTTTTTGCCTCTGGTCATCCACACCCCCCAGCAGTGACTCCATGCCCCAGCAGTAATGACCAACCCACAGTTTGAGAACCACTAAAATGAAACGATCAGAAATAGCATTTCAATCAGTGGGCTTTATTTTGTTTCCTTTAATCTGAATCATGACGGCTGTTTCCTCGTGTTTGCAGTCTTTGTGCTAAACCACTCCTAATAAAACAGCCAAAAAAAAGCACATTTCCAAAAATAACAAACTATTCCACAGAGGATAAAAGTAATAAAGTTTATTTTCCAGCAGGATTCATCTTTTTTTAAATCTCAAACATTGTTTTATATAAAGTACATAGTATGAGGATGGCTGCTAGCACAACACAACTAGCTGTCTGGGAGTCATGCAGTAACTTATTTAAAGTCTGCTCAGTACATAAAGTTCCTGACTCAACACATTTTTGGATCAGCTTGTTTTTCAATGTTGTCGATACCAGAGAGCTCAGGAGTGTCTGCCTGCCTGAAACACTGTTGCCCCGGATTTTAATCACACCATAACAACAATGCATGGTGGAAATTAGGAAACAGGCAGGTGATTAAAAAGCACTAAAACGTCTGTGACACCTGTCCAATCGCGCTCACCAGCTGGACTCTTGTCCCCTTTTTTCCAGACATGGCTTCCCCCCGACCCAACTCACCTCAGGAACGTGCATGAAGTCACATTTTATGTCAACGATTATGGGCATGAAATAATGAAAGTCGCTCAAATATTTTTGTAGCCAGGCAATGCAATCAATTTTAGGCATATAAATTGCACAGTCATTTTAAAACTGTATCCCACCGCTGAATTCAAATCGCCCTCTATGAAGCATTTCCCCTCTCTCTCTCCCTCTGATTCTATTATATAAAGATGGCTAAAAGGCAAATTGCATCGCAGAATAGCTGATGAAGTGCCAGATACATTTCATTAAACTCGGATGAAATAAAGTAATAAGAGAGTGCTAAAAGGAACACAACACTAAAAGGACACATTTATCAGTTTAAAAGCCTGAGTGCTTTGGAGACCTGATAGTAAACAATGAGATCTCACTTTAGCTACCATAGGAGGCATTCAGAGGGGACTGTGCACTGGGAATCCTGACATACTGTGTATTCTGCCCTGATATGTTTCACAATTACCTCTGTCATTGACCCACAATAGGTTTGTGAATGCAGTCATTAACGCGGGCCTATCACTTCCTGTCACTGTTTGTGCTCTCTACATGTGTTTTGGCTGTTAGCACAAAGCGCTTGAAAGAAGAGGAGGAGATATTGATCAGTGCTCTCTCAGTGAATTTTAATCCAACGCCCGCTTTCAAAACTCAGACAGTGAGTGACAGGCCTTCACAGTGACGCTGATAACTGCACCCAAAGGACCCAGAATTCACAAAAAACACGAGCCTCCTCCGAGTACTGGATGTCCAGAACTCAGCTGTCACTTTAATCCATTGTTTGACATATTGATGCAGTCATCACTAAAAATAATGAAATCAATTTTCAAAGCTGTCACCTGTGATGTATTAGGTCATTGATTTTAATGTGCAGCTTGTGGCATGATATAAGCCTTTCACAATTACGCTAATGAATATGTCAGCTTTGATTAACTATCAGATGCTCAGTTCCTGTAATTACAATGACTTGGCTCTGCAGACACACACACACACAAACACACACAAACACACACAAACACACCCCACTGTTTCTTCATCTGTGCGCACATCTGTGTCTACAGGTGGAGCCGTTCCTGCCCTACGAGTACACCTGTGAGGGGATGCTTGAAAGAGTTCATGCCTACATTCAGAACCAGGTGGGTCCCAGGACTCGACTCAAAGCAGCGGGCAGCTGGTGAGGGTCATAATGATGCGATAGAAGTTATTTGTAGGTGCATATGTTGCCTTCCAGCAGATTGGGTTCGGTCACAGTTGACTGGTGTGAGAGGAACACAGAAATTGATGGGAAATGTGAGCTGAAACAGTGAGATTAATTGCCTTGAGACTTGATGTGGCTCAACCGTTGCGGCTCTTTCAGCTGGAAACGCCCTCGAGTGACCTGAGCGGTGCAGTCATTTAGACCCGAAACCATTAGAGCTCAGTTCATAAATATGACTAGATTACCATTTAAAACCAAGCTGCAAAGAGTTGCTGTCAGATGTTAATGGATTTTTTTTGCGTACAATATGTTTTATTTCCAGTTTATATCTTTTATATAGGTTGGCTGGTGTCCTCTGGATGCTGTAGTAGTTTGTCTCTATAGTTAACATTTGACATTTTAAAGGAATTACCCCATCAAAGTTAGTTTACTTGCCATTAAGAGCTCTGCTCAGCCTGTGAAAACATAAATTGTTCTGTGACTTTGGGAGAAAAGGGTAAGTGTATTGTTTTAACAGTTAGGTTTGAGTTAAACCTATAATAAAAGCTTGATACCAGGCTGGCAAAAAGATGCTTTTAAGTTGCACTGTGGAAAATATTGGCTAGTATGTTTGACTAAAAGTCCAAACTCTTCTGCCTCTGCTGGATTAGTTTTGTCCTATCATTTTGTAATATGAATCTCTTGATTCCCCCAACTTTTTAGGAAGTGTGATTAAATAATGCCCCCCCCCCCCCCCCCCATGATACCCTGTATAATTTTCCTGTTGAGAAAATTTTTGTTTGAATTCTGTTTCTCACCAAATGCATTCTGTGTCATCTTGAACTCCAATATACATATACATACATACATATGTACAATACATACAATACATATTCTTCCTCAAAAAACATTTGAAAGCTGATTATTCTTGAGAATCTGATCAATGCATCGCTTACATCTATGTTTTTCTATTGGTTGTCAATCATAATCCAGTTCTAACTCATAGGGCTGTGATGTGAGAATAAAAAACAATTAGAGATGTTTCTTGATACATCCAGATGCACCCAAATGCTTTTTATAACTATAGCATCAAAGCTTTAAACTATTTAGTATGGCTCTATTTTTTTAGCCACATCTGTCATAATTTGATAAAAACCTAAACTCTTTGAAAGTATGTTTATAAATATATTTATATATTACATATTTTTAAAATGGTGTCAGGAGCCGATTCTTTCGCTTTTTCTTCAGCTGGTGCAGGTTTGCTGTGAGAGGAAGCTACAGATTTTTCAGAGGGATCTTTGAAGCCTTCAGGCGCTGAGTGTTTGATAATAAAATCACAGCTTCTGCTTGAAGAGATCATTTAAATAATTTGTGACTGATGCATCTGCAGTTTGAGCGCAGATGATTTGAGCCTTTCAGTAAAACTTGTTGTTTTTTTCCTCTCCTTGTTCTCCTCGGTAGCTACTTTGCACTCGATTAACATGACCAATGTTTGTTTTTAAAACTGACTACGCTCAATTTATGTTTGATTTGTTTTTTCTTAATGTACAAATTAGTTCTCATTAAGGTGCACTGCCTTGCTTCCTTGCGCTCTTTCCAGTCTGGACCGAACACTGCAGGTGCAACGGTTGGACACATGGGTCACTCCTGACCTTCCTGCCAAACATCAGCTTTTCCAAACACCTACAGTGTCCTGTTCCAAAGAATGAGCGTTGATGGTTGTAAACACAACGACAGAATATAAATGTGAGGAAGGAGTCACAACATCTTGGTATTAGAATGGAAGGTGTATTCGCTTCTGCTCGTTAGCTCGTATCAAGGCGTCTCAGCTTCTCTGTTGGCAGGAGGGGGAAATTAATTGGCTCTTTTCTGAAGCTTGAACTGATTTGGAAGAGCTTGCTGTTGCATGTTGGATCCTTGTTCCTGATCCAAGGCACTTTATTTTATTTTTTTTAAAAAAGTGTTTCTAAAGCATTTTAGTTGTTCATCTCTTTAACTAAGCTGTCAGTCAGCACATGCAGCGCCTTAATTTTCTGCGCTCAGTCTGTTATTTGTTTGAATCTTTTGTCTCCCTGCTCACCTTGACTGTTGCATTTTCAGTCAAACGTGCTGTGATTCATTTCAGAATGTGTTGAAAAGAATTTAAACCAAAGTTTTTCACAAGTTCTAAAAAATTTTGGATGGATAAAAGACTGTCTTTCTAACTGTGTTAGTCCTTTTTCTCCTTCAGGCATTCATATCTCCGTTAAGTTGCTCTGAATTCACCTAATACACTGAGCTTCTGTTAAAGAAGTTCCCTTTCTTGGATTTTTCAATTGCTTGGCCACAGTATTTAATCCTCCGCTGCACAGTCTGGGTCAGCCATTAAAATCTTTGCAGCAATATTCCTTGAGGACGTAGAAAAAAGAGAAAAATACTGCATATAAATAAACATGAACTATTTTTAATATGATAAACACACTTAAGAAGGGAGATAATCCATAATTACAATAGAATGTAATTGTGTAACTGAGGGTGAATATACCAAAATAACAAAGCAAATCTACTAAAATCAAAAACTTCACTTTCAGACGCATCAATATAGTGTATATTCACTTTTGTTGTCGTCCTCTGGGGCATCTAATCCTGCTGTGATGGTCAGTTTACTGAGAGGCAGAAGGAAATGCCTCTGCTCTGCTCTCACACCACCTCTTCCTTCAGCTGTCACACACACACACACACACACACACACACACACCCAATCTCAACAGGCCGTGACCAGCTGAGACTGTGACTGCCCGTCCAGCTTGCACAAGGTCAGACTCCCAATCAGTCTCTCCATCGCTTTCCTTTCCTCCATTTTTCTTAACCTTTTCCCGTTTCATTCTCCTCCAATTTGATTTCCAACTTGTCAAATCACTCATTTTTTTCTAACTTCCTGACTGGATCTCTCATTATCGTTGTCCTCCACAATAACTTCCTCTCATCTCAGTCCACTAGCAGCCCCGCTGTGACTCTCATACAATACACTGGCAGCTGAGCCTGCAAACACAGTCTGTGTGACGGCACGTACAGCCGAGCACAAATAATGAATTTCACACTTTCCTCTGTCCTATTGTTATTTTTTTATTGTATCCCTGTAATGTAGGGGAAAGCATGAGACGGAAAATTAACTCTGAATTTGAAGTGTTTACAGGTGGACACACACATTTAAAGAGGAACGTGAAAAAACTGCTAAACATACAGAGTTGTTGGGTTAAAAAAAAACATTCAGTGAGGACAGGCTCTCTTATATTTGACCGGATAAATAAAACATGGACAAAGTTGAACAGAACAGAGGCATTGTTGATGTTATTAGATACACCTGTGCTTTCCATGGTTTAACAAAAGCATTTATGTTCTATAACTTAACGATGTATGATGAAGTAAAGCAGAAACCGACACTTATGAATCATGGAATCTAGAAAACTGATTATGCATCTGGATTAAAGAAGAACCATCGTTAAACACAGGTTTTGTTGACATAATTCAAGCTGTGTGTTGTTTGCATTTTTGACATTTTTGACAAAACTCCGATTTCATGTGATCTGGGTTTCTCATTCTGAGGAGGAGGGGATGGTGATCGCATAGTTTGAGTGTTTGAGGCCACTTTGTCAACCATTCATTTAATGATTCAGTCGACAAAACCTGATAGTTTTAAAAACACATTTTCCAGTTGTGTTTGTGGCAACTGGATTGGCTATTTTAGGCTAAAACATGACATTCTTCTAACCCTAACACGGTGCTTTCAGTGACCACAGCTGACCAGAGCTTCAGTCAAGTTTTACACTGCACTTAGTTTGCAGAATGATGATGCTGTGTTCACAATATGAACTCACCACCTTAACTCATGACTGAGCTAGAAATGTACAGTTTTACTGGTCATAAATAAACATTGTTTTAATCCCATCAATTTAACTTCATTTAGATTACAAGACAGTATTAAACACACTTAGAATATTTATAATATGTATCCATTGTATTGAAAAAGTGTGCATAACTCCAGCACATGAGGAAATAACCAGCTCTTATTTTTTGAATGCATGATGTGGTTCTGTTGGTGACCTTTGCCTGAATGTTTTAACAACCGTTCGAACATCATTTTTATAGAACATAAGCTAGTTAAACACAGTTCTTTACAACCTCTGTGGTCATCTGAGGTTAGGAAAACTACAAAACTCCACCAGGTTTATTTCAGGTTTTCTTTAATGATCTTTCTCTTTGCAGTTGAACATTTTCTGACTCTGATGACTCAAATAACAAAAAGACTCTGCAATCACAAAAGGTTTAACATGCACCTTGTTAACAATGACCCTGATTACAGAAGAAGATAAAACCTAAGAAGGCTGGCAATTTTCTTACAAACAGCATCATACAAAACCAAATATAAAAGCACACGTAAATGCACTGTTTGGTTGAATGCAATATGATTGTGATTGGTAGCATCTTTATACACCTCTGCTATTTTTGTCTCTCTCTCTCTTTTTTTCTTTCATACCCACTCAAAATCTTGATGAGGTGTGTGCGTGTGTGTGTTTGTGTGTGTGTGTGTGTCACAGGAGTGCACTGTGTTTAGCAGTGGAAGTTCAGCAGTGATGGAGAGATTGGAAGCACATTTATTGCCTGCAGCCACCAGGAGCTTGTTTAATAAACGGGTTTGGAGGCCAGTGGGACACGTCAGAAGAATGTTATTACCTGGGTCTTATGAATAGCCCCAGCTGGAGGGGGGAATCTAATCAGAGCTCTCACCAGAGTCTAATTCTGCCTCCAAACCTCATTTGTCATTAGGTGGCGTAACTGCATTCATATCATTTTCCTGGAAGTTGACACAGACGTGTCAGTTCTGATAAGTGCCTTTTTTGTATTGTAACAATTCTTTTATTATTTCCACTATCTGCTGTCCAAAAGCTGTATATTAAGCTGAATGGGTAATTTGTCACTGCTCTGTAGTGAAGAACAGTGTTTATTGCAGCTGACAGTTTAAGGTGTTGGCAGTATAACACAATATAATATATTACAAAGCCTGATCATTCTGTATTTGCACCTGCAGGACTTTTGCTCCCCTGAAGCTCCATTTCCTCCGGTGAACTCATCTGGGGCGTGGATGGGCAGCCCCGCCAGTCCTTTCATCCTCCTGCCGAACTCCACCATCCTCGCCTGGGCCTCCAACGCCACATACTACACATCCTGGCCGCCCCTCAGCGCACTGCGGCTCTTGGCTTCGCTCGAGGGCCAGTCGTGTGTGACGGCTTGCCAGAGCGCAGGACTAATCTGTGAACCCGCCTTGTATCGCTTTATCAACATTAGGGAGGCCTTCAGCGCGTAAGAAGCTTCCTGATTGGGAGAGTTTGTTAAATGACTGCACAGATCAGCTGGAAACATTTTTTAACTGACTCCGAATGACACATGGCTATTGAATAAATCACAGCGTAGTGAAGAAGTAATCATGTTCACTTTCTAAGTATTACAGAATATAAGGAATCAGTAGTATCATAGGGTAAAAGTAAGCGTTTATCGACAAAGTGTTTGATATGTTTCATGCAAAAATTAAGTTTCAAATCTGCTGATTTTATATTTGACAGATATCGTATATATTGTAAAAAATCATTGCAGGTCTTCGGATGTACATTTGGATGCAGACTTCATCCCCGTAACTGTGGCATGCAGTACATGAGCCCTCTCTTCATACAAAACTTAAACTGCCTTCTTGCACCATCCACACTATTGATTGTTATGTGAAACGCCTGGTCTTGAAAACCAAACATCACCCCCGGAGGAGCTCATCCTGCAACAACAATAAATTTGACTCACTAACTTTCCCTCTGCAGCGTTGTTGTGCCTCATTTGCACTTCTACTATTTAAATTATGCAGCTGCAAAAAAAAGTACAGAGGAAGACAGCAGCTCACACCTTTTCCCGGTAAAATTTCCCATCTTTCCCTGAGGTCCTAGAAGCAGCACTGTAACATTAATATTAAATATATTAGTGGAATAATCATTGATACCCTCTGGCACTCCTGCGTACATTAATATTAAAAATGTTTCTGTGTTGGTGTGAATGCGAGTTGTTTCTGTGTCGGCTCTGTGATTAACTGACAGTCTGTCCAGGCTCTCCCAGTGTCAGCTGGGATTGGCTCCAGTCTGCAATCCTGCGATGGAAAAGATACAGATAACTAATAAATGGATGTCAGTGTGCTGTATGTGTGGAATAAGCATTAATACTCTGAACTTGTTCTGGTTTCCAGGCTGGACTTCCAGTGCGAGGGAGTGGAGTCTGAGATGAACCACCTCTTCCCTGCCTTCTCAGCAGAGCACGCTGAGTGTGGCCTGCAGCAGGATCCGCTGCTGTTCAGCTGCGCCGGCTCCAGCGCCAAATACCAGCGCCTCTGCCCGTGCAGAGACTACCGTCACGGCCAGGTTGCACTTTGCAGGGACTGTTTATGACCAGAGAACGATCTGTGGATGGAGACTCTCTTCTCTGAGGAAGATCCCGGCTGAACTACGAGACTCCTTCTGCAAAGAAGGAGTCTGTGGTAAAACACTGTAAAACAAACAGTGACTCTGCTCCTTTACCTCTGACCAAGGACAGGCTGCCAAAGTAGGTATTACCTCTCAGGGAACTGCATGATTGTACTCTGAATGTGGCGGGTTTACATGGCTGGATTAGGACCACAGTCTCTACAGAAGTCATGAGAAAACATGTCATGTGATGGATCAAGTTAGAATAGTAAAGAAATCAAATGGAAAGCTTAATTAAAAAAAATAAAAAAGTTCAAATGCTTGAATTACACAAGTGTGTTAACTCAGTGTTGTGTGAAAACGTACAGTATCATAGTGGAGTTTGGATATTTGTACTAGATGCACCCAAAGCCATTTACACCATGTTAAGATGTACTATTTTACATGTCCTGTATTGAATATATTTGTACATAAGTGTTGTTTAATAAAATACTGGGCAAAAAAAAAAAAGATGTTGTTATTAGTTATAATCACAAGTGGGTGGAAGTTTTTATAATTGATTTTCTTTTTAAAAAGTAGGACTGGATTGAATTATGAGATATCATCAATCTTTTATGGTCAGTTTCACAAAGTGTGTGGGGAAATATCCTAATTACTTCTCTCAGCCTGTGATTTATATGCAAACAGTGCTGCTGACTCATGCTCATTAGTTTATAAAGCAGGCTTCAGACACAAGCAACAACAGTGTCTGGCTCCCAAGAAGATTCCTGCATCAAGGTTTAGGGTTTTTTCTCCACCCTGTTTACTGCGACTGCAGAAGATAAATCTCAGCAGTGTTTTTTCACTCTCACCCTCGCAGAAACCCATATTGTTGTCGTACTTAAAGCAGTGCAGGATTGGGATTGGTTGGACCCACACGCAGAGACACAGAGGCGACTGATGTGTTTGAGAAAATTTAATAAAGAAAAAAGCAGACTTGCAGGTAAATGAAATGGTGAGTAGATGAGAGAGAAACACAAGGGAGCAAAACTGGAATGGGGTAACAGGAAGGAAGGCTACGATACACTGGGAAGCTGAAAAGGACAAACTGACAAATGACTGGGGAGAATAACCTACCACAATAAAACAGGAGTTATGAGAACAAAATGCTAACCATGAAAACCGTGTCTTCTTTTCTAGATAAAGACAAACTTTCTGTAATGGAAGATGCCATTTAAAAAAATTCAATTTTACACCAGCCTCCAGAAATGAGCTGCAAGATTGCTGCACAGTGACTGATGTTTGGTTGCAGCAGATAAATCACAGCATTGTTATGGCATGGCTTTACACTGCATTACATGGTATTACTGTTTGCCAGCAGATACTGACGCAGGGTCTTAAGCATAGAGGTTTTTTTCAATTATGTCTTAAGGTCATGTGTGAAGGATTTAGTGACATCTGGTGATGAAAGTTGACATCTGACATGTCAGCGGAGTGTTCTTCCACTCACCCTCGCTTTTCAAGCCAAAGTAAGCATCTAAAGTAATGAAAACACAACTACTCTTATTTCAGGAGATTATACATTAATAAAAGCATGCTCTCTAATAACGTATATTACGTTTCTGCCATATTCTACAACTCGATTCCTCTAAATCCTACACACTGAGCCTTCAAAACAACACTCACATGCCCATATGTGCAGTATATTTAAACAGCTTTTATTTGCTGTTATTGCTTCTCTTGTTCCAACAAAGAGAAGAGAGGGCTTCTACTGTGAGGCTTCAGAATTGTGGAGGATATCGTCGAAAGCATTTTCAGTATAAAATTCCCTCCAAAATTGTATCTCAAGACCCTGTGTTTTTCTCTCTGAGCTGCTGCAGCAGGACAGTTACACAAAGAGGGAACTTTGCACTAATAAGATGGCACTTTTATGAAAGATACCTCGTTGATTAGTTTAACTCAAACTGCTGAAGCTTCATTTCAGCCATAACTGACCTTTAAAGTGCATTTCTGCATAAATTGGACTGTAGTTTCCACTTTTAGTAGACCTGTGTTCCACTATGAAAAGGAGAGACGATTACAGCAACTTTAAACTGTGTCAGTGTGCAAATGGGAATTTGAGTATTAAAAAATGTGAACCCTTCCTTCTTGAATCAGGCTGATGATAGTAAAAAAAGATGAATTGAAACCAAAGCCTAAGGGAAACTAGTAAGTGAAGACTGTTTGATTTAGTAATCTAGTTTCAGTAACATAGGCTTTATTTCATCCTCACAAGATGGAGTCAGTTATGTGACACAGGAAAAAGCATTTTTTTTACAGAATTTTTCTCCAAGGAATATATTTCCCAGCTTGAGGCATCAAAGATAACAATGGAAACATTTTTAAAAATGCACAGTGCTTAAAGGCTGTTTGGGAAACTCATTCAGATTTTTCTTGGTGGGATTATTTGCAGCTTCGCTCCGATAACACAATTCTCAATCGGTATATTTTGCAATTTTCTCCAGATATGTGTCAGTTTTTCTGTTAAGATTTCTTCAACAATTATCGGACATAAGTCCTTTTGTGGGCAGCACTATCTTCCTTCAGTTCTTTATAATGGCTTTTTTACTTGCTACAAAGAGAATAAATCTGTCCCTTCTGTTACGCTTTCTTCAGGGAAATCACATGGAGATAAAAAGACCTTATACAGTGATACGGTTTCTAAGTATTTTTGAAGCTTTTGGCCATTTATCATCTAAAAACTGACATCTATGTAGATGCTGAATTTACAGCTTCAGTGTTTCAAAGAAAAAGATCAAACAATGACCTCCATGCTTAGTTTGTCTTTAGCATGTTTTGCTAATCGTCTTCAGCAGATGGAGATGCAGACATAGATTTCTTTGAACAACCATTTACTGTGTCACATCAAGTTGAAAAAACAGAATTTTAGATATTAGAGAAGAAAAAAAAAAACCTCTGTTAAACCTGTAAAGGAAGCAGTCGCATTGTGGCTGCAGTTGAACTTAATCCTCAGCTCAGACAAGCTTGCTGGGGGTTTAGTCCAATCAGATTGCAGCTCATTTGTAAACAGTTTCTCAGAGTGAAACCATGAAGTAAAGCTGAACATTCGGAGCTGTTTTAAATCACCTTACAGATAGACATTATAATACAGAAAATGCTGCAATGTCACTGAAGTCATTATCTGGAGTACTGGAGCCGAAACTCCTCCACCGAACGATAAGAGGATTTTGATGAGACATCCTCAAAAGACACAATTGGAATCGGCCGGTTTTCATTCTGCGTTGGTGCAAGTGTCTCTTTGGCTGATAGTAAGGACCGTTTCACAATATCACCCTGTTCTCCTCTCCAATTTATAATCTCTGAACTAATATTGAACTCCGTCCTGATCCTAAGAAACTGAAGAGAAAAGAGTGTGTGTGTGAGTGTGTGTGTGATAGCAATGGTGAGGGAGGTTTTTTTGATCTTTTAGAGCTTTTATGGTGAGAATTCAGGTGTTAAATAATAACCTCTGAGACTTAAAGCTAAACGGGAAAAAAAGAGAATAAATGTACCACTTCAGAGTTTCCAAAAGTTGTATTTTTCTCTCAGCTGAACCAACAGTGCTGCACTCAAGTATTTTTTTACTATTCAGCTCATCACAAAAAAAAAAGTTCTCCACCATTTCAGCTTTTCTCTGCTTAGAAAGGTTTCATTAATTTCCTGGCAAGAAAGACCTGCTATTCTAAGAAATCAGTCAATACTATGAAAGGTTTTACATTCTGCAGATAAAATATGTGTTTTGTCCCAAACGGCCTGTTGACTTCGTCCTCAGACAGATAATCTGCACACCCCGCTGTGGATCAGTCTGGGACCCCATGTGCCAGAGAGACCTGCTGCAGGCTCGGCACTGACTGTAGCAAGTAACACACAGAGCTGAAGAGGAAGAAAAGTGTATCATGGAGGCTTTTTTTTATCTTGCTAGCTGTGGATAATCTTTACTGGCCAAAAGATAACAGTTTTATAAAAAGGAGAACCTTGATCCTGTATGTGTTGGATAAAACTCAGCCTGCAAGTTTGCTGTAAGTACATTTAATCAGATACCTAAGGTCGGTTCATCCCTCCAGATGCTGTAATTTTAATAGTGGTTTCACAAAGTTAGACTTATTTCATCTCTTCATCTTCTTTTTAGTTCCTGTAGCATCGCAGCTCAAAGATGGCAGCGCTGGTCAGGTAGTCCACCACTTTGACCCAGACTGAAAGATCTCAATAACTCTTAGATTGATTGCCTTCAAACTTTACTGTAGACAGTTGTGGTTCCAAGAAAATTAATTTAAAAAAATTACATGATGCACACATCACCATAAAGTTATCTTTTCTGGTTTGCAGTGAAATGTCTTAAGCTATTTGACAGACGGACAATCGTGGAGTTTGCAGTCTACAGTTTTTTCTTGGTTAAAACACCCTGAGCAGACTTCGCATCTAGTGCCACCATGTGTTCAAATTTTGAATTTGTCCATCACTTTTCTTTATTAATACATTCTTTTTAATGACAATTAATGACATTTCCTACAGGATCTGTTGCATTTTTTAGTGTTAATTAACAAATGTTAGCATGCTTAAATGCAAAACTTAGAAGCAGATAAAAAACATTATGCCTCTTATACATCAGCTAGCATTGTTAATGTGCACAAGTTAGCATGCTGTCCTTTACGCTCCTGCACAGAGCCTCACAGAGCTTTTATCTGGCGTTAGACAGTTGAGAACTCTGTATGTCTGCATGTTGTGGTTGTTTCAGCAGTGAGTGTTGCAACAGAACAACCCTCACAGCCCTGTGAAAGTGTGTTTTCCTCACTGGTGAATTAGACAGTGACCATGGCGCAGCGTGATTCATGGCACAGCAGGCCACCTTTTCTAAAGAGAGAGGTCACGCAGACTAGGATTAATCACTTTTCTCCACACACAGCACACATCTTCATTCCTCCTGCCTCACACTCACACTTCAGTGCCTTCCTCACTCCATCTCTTCACTCTTGCTTTTCTCAATTTACCCAGGTTCCTCTTTCTTCATTTTTTAAATCTTCAGTCCTCAACAATCAGAAGAACTTCATCTGATTTTTAGACACTGATAACTCTTCCATGTTCAATTATCCAGTTTATAATGCATATCTGATTCTGCTTTTGAATCACTGCTCTCTTTTTACTATTTCATGTTTTCTTCTGAACTTTAGCATGGGTGACAAAGTGGAGACTAGCTGCCTCTGTTCATGCTGCCCCACCACCTCAAAGATAAATGCATCAGACATAATAACTCTGCTGTCCTGCTCTGTGTGTGTGTGTGTGTGTGTGTGTGCATACTGTATGCATAGTCCCATCTCCTTAATAGCAGGAGTCTGAAAAACTGACACTCATATAATGGAGCGAGTCCGTTATGACTAAAGAAGTGCAGAGGAGAGAAAACACATTAGTCAGTTTGAGAGAGCTGCTTTTAATGAAGAAATATGTAACGTTTTTAGACTATGTATGATTAAAAAAAATCTAAAAAATAACTCACATAATCAAATGAATGTGAAGCAGCAACAGTTCTGACCTTAAATCAAACATGTCTTTGTATTGTGATGTACAAATATCTGCTGAAGTTGGCGTGCTATTCTGCTGGCCCCGACCGATCCTGCCCAGGCTGTTCAGCTTAATAGTCTGATAAAAATAAATTCAAACTTGACAGAAACGAAAATAAAACTCGCTGAAACTGTCTCGGTTTGTGATTCTACTTCACAACAATCAGCAACTCTGGTTTGGTCAAAAAAAGATCATTATTCACAGAAATAGATGTAAAAAATCTTTGCTGATGAAGCTTGATCTTCCTCTTGTTCCTCTCCCTCTTCACGCCTCTGCATCACCTGCCAGTCTCTGTAGTTTCTGGAGTCAGAGTCGTGGTCAGAGCTGCAGTAAATAACTTTAATACTGTTATTCCTGTTGTCAAACTGGCCTCAGTCGGTCTTGGAGGCTATGTTCAGTCCAACTACAGCTGTTTTTGCCAAGTGGCTCCGTTGCTCCAAGCTCCTTTTTCCAGTTAAACTGATCCAGGTTAAAAGGACCACTAGCTCCAAGGCTAACTGAGCTATTAAGCTAATGGTAGCTACTAGCCACAGCCAAAGAGAGCTACAGCAGAGAGTACAGTGAGCAGCACTCAGAGGTCACTCTGGTGATATGCTGTCCCCAATCATACTTACAAATTGCACTTTCAATATAACACCAACCCTTTGATAGTAAAACATGATCGGGACAAAATTATCATCTGTGTCTGTTTGACAGCTGATTTCTCTGTATTTCTTCATTCCTCATCCTTCATCTCTGTCTGTTTCCAGCTTTTTCATCACATGAGAACAAGAACAAAAGTTCAAGAGCCATTTATGAAAACTTAGCGCTCTTTTTTTTTTTCATATCACTGCACTCCGTGGAAACACAATATTGTGATTGTATTCTTGTTCAAAATGCAGATGAATTTTCTAGTTTGAAAAATTCACTTGTTTCGCTCTTCTTTAGTCCTTTATGATTTCACCTTGTCAATTTTAACCCACTTAAGGCATGCACAGAAACCCACTTCAACATCAGCAATCACCGCTTCTGGTATTTCATTGCACTTAACAGAGTGAATAAGTGCAATATAAACCTGTTCAATGCATGTGTGTGTGTGTGTGTCGCTGTGTGTGCCTGTTTTTGCAGGGTTGAATGTGTATGTAGCACCTGAGGTAACAGATTGCTCACCACTTACAGAGAGCTCTGCTGCTGCATGATAAGACTCTCCTGTCTGCCACGGTGGAGTCGGATTCTTTTCAGCTGAACCAGAGGCATCACAGGTAGGTGTGAGGGGGCAGCGCAAACAGAGCAGAAATCGAATCACAAAGGTCCGTGTTGAGTTTTCAGTTTCACTGCCTCAGAGAAGAACCATGATAAACACAGACACTAAACTCGATACACATTTCACACACACACACATATATATATATATTTTTTTTTTTTAATCGGTTCAAGCTCCCAGATGTTGTTTGAAGATGGTAATGTTTGCTAGAAATCACATAATTATTGCAAAATTTGTGGGAAATATTATTTTTAGAACACTGGAGATTTTATCCTTCTAATAGACTCAAACTCAACTTGCACTTAAAGCTGCTGTGAGAGGCATTTTAAATGATATATGTGAAAAGGTTAGTGATGAAGCCACAGAAATAACACAAACATCTGTTTGGCAACTTATTTTACTTTTTAAGTTCACTTTCACTGCTCTCATAGCTGTTTTCAATGAAAATCTGAAAACCCACCATACTTCCCAGCACCAAACAGCTGGCAGACACAGCGAGCAACCAGCTGGCAAACACGGCAGAGCACATAAAGAGAACTAAAAAAGGAAAAACTGAACCCTGAAAAGAGAACTAAGGTGCGCAGAATGCCCCCAAACAAGTTAACAAGCTGCTCTGGGACTGTTGGATGTGTAAATCCGGCTAAAAGGTGATTTCAGTTGTGTGTTCATAGATTGTTTTTGCTGCCCCCAAGAGGCCAAAAATCAGTCCTTTTCAACTTTTTATGAAGCTTATTTCATGAGAATTTATTCGCTTACACTTTCCAAGGGAGAGTAAGATGAAAAGATTGATATCTTTCCTTGATCTTGATGCGATAAATGTAAGGCTGCATCCAGCAAGATTATTTTTGGCTGGATGAAAGGGGTGAAGATATGAAGTGTTTATGTGTAAGGTTTCAAAGAGATGCACATGGACATGCCAGAGTTAGTTTATCTGTATTTTATTTTTTCCAGTCTTTATGCTAGTTGCCAAAATGTTGAATCTACTTGTGTCTTAAAATCGCAGCAGTAGCTAGAAAAAGCTTGGCTGAAAAGCAGGTGAGGGTGCCTTTTTTTGTGTGCGAAAATATATTCTGTGATGGTTCTACTTAAGTTCAATTTTTTATCCTCAAGTGAGAGCAGAGTCAAGTTATGAGTCCAGCAGTGGCCTCCAGGCTGCGCCTCATTCTGCTGGATATTCCACCCTCTTTAGAGACACACTCCACAATGGGCCTATCTGTATGTATTTCTACAGTAATGCTTGCCCTGAGTGGCAGTCTGGAGCACAATGAGAAGTCAAGAGGATACTCTGCAGTCGCTCTCACTTACTGAGTCATCCTCGTTCATGGCTCCCTCTGGCAGCTCCAGCAACAGACACCCAGAGTGTATCCACAGCTGTCTAACTGTCGGCCTCTGTAAAGTTGCAAAGGCCACTGCATTATTGAATCTATAGAGCTGAGTCTATAGCACACTAGCCCTTTACTAACTAATCCTCCACAGCCTTGTGTGGCAGCTTTTGTGACTCAAGAAAAAAAAAAAAAAGGGACGGCTGTCTGCTGCACAGCTTTTAGGGAGATTCTAGAGAGGTTTGGCTACTGCATACTTTCAGTCCTGGCAAGTGAGTTAAGCTGAGAGTGAAAGGAGGGAGATGAGAGAGGGAGATGCACTTCCCATACAGACAGTCCACCGGTTCTGTTGGACCTGTTGCCTGAGTGGACTGTCAAGTTGTGATAGGAGTGATTGAGAAGGTGTGAAACGAATTGGATGTAAGAAAGAAAAGTGGAAAAAGACCGACCATCCTGCAGAGAAAATGAATCAGAGAAAAAGAGAAGAGAAATAAAAAAACAAATGATTGAAAAGAAGTGAAAAGAATCAAGGCAGATGGATCAGAGGCTGTTTTTTTTAGACGAGTCTGGAAGGAGTGAAGTGGGAGAGAGATGACAGAGGAGGAAAAAGCGGCATGTTTATACGACAGTTTTTATCAGAGCTTCTCTGAGAAACTTCAAAGTGTTCTTCTGCAAACTTCATACTCAGGATGTACAGTAAAAGGCGAGAGCTCTCAAATGGGAATCATTGAAAAAACATGTTTTCTTGGATCAGTGTTGATAGGACCTTGATGTAAAGTTTTTGGAGAGATCAAAGGTATCCCTCAGTTTAAGCTCAGTGTGCTGCATGTTCTCATGAGTTATTTAGTGAAATATTGATTGATGGAGGTGAGGGGGCTGCAGGAGAGAGGAAGAGCAAGACTGAATGTGGGAGTGCAGGTTCTGAACAGTTTGTTCTTAATGACCAACTGCAGAGATATATAGAGTTAAGAATATTGCTGCACCAGCACTAAAAGTTGTAGTTTGCCCCTAAAGGTGGAAACGTGGAGGAAAAGTAAGTGTTTGTACTTGAAGGGTCACATTTGTCAAAATACTAAAGGACAAAACCATTGAAAAATCCTGAAAGCATTCCAACAAAGTGTTTTTAAAGGCAGCCAAACTAGGCTGCAGACCTGTCATGCAATAATTTTAATCCAAAGACTTAAGAGAGCTGTAGTAAAGTTAAAAAAAGAGCAAAAGTGTAAGTGTAGAATGAACTAAACCATATACATATCTGTTTAATTTGAGCTGCAAATGTTGCATGCCCAACATTCTAGTGCACTTCCTTCATTAGTAACCAAAAGTGTTTGGTAGTAATGCTTTTTTTTTTAAAAAAAAACCAAAACATTATATCTCAAGATTAATGCCATTTAAAATGTAAATTATTAAGTCACATTGTAACTTACTGAAAAAAGTAACTTATTAGAGTAGTTTTGCATTAACAAAAATGAAAAACCCCTTTGTGATTCCTTTTGCATGTTGGTTTTATTATCCAGGGCTCATGCAGCTAACTGTGTGTGTGTGTGTGTGTGTGTGCGCGCGCCTTTGAATATTTGACTCTCCCAACATTGTATAATCTCATCTGCGGCCCATAACTTGTAACTCTGCAGCTCTTTGTAATGATTGTGTTTGATACCAAGTAATAAAACAGTGATCTGAGTACAGCACTTGTTGTCAAGCATTATCTCCAAAAGTAATGGGGTATGCCACAAGATAACTACATTGCTGTTTTAGGTAAAAAAAAATGGTTCTGTTCAGAACTGCAGAGGTCAAGATGATATCATCGATAGAGCAACAACAGCTGCTCCATCCTGCTTTTTATTTAGTGTATGAGAGCTTGCACTGCGTAACGTTTGTCAGTTTCATCAGTTATTCCTCGTCCTCAAACCTTTCTCTCTTTAAAAATTAACTCACTGTTTAAAAATACACCTCATGGCAGTTCTCTTTTCAGCTGACAAAGTCTGTAGTCATCAGCTAAAAAATGAGAGGCATGATGGGTGAAATGGAACTTGCAGTCTTTCACAAACAGCACATTTTGACGGTAAATCTGCCTTATTTTTTTTGTGGCTTTGGCGGTTAGTTTACTGAGCTCTCATTTTGCACCAGAATGAAAATCACTCTGCCTCCACACCTGTTGTGAAGTTCAAAGTCTTTTTTTTTATGCATTTGCAGCATGAAGCAGCTGATATCATGGGAAACATGTTAGCTCACAAATTATTCAACGGTAATAATGAATGTTAATGTACATGTGTGCATAGTTTTTACTCCGGGCTCTTCCTGTGTGGCCCTCTGTATCTGTATCTTCATTTGATGACGTTTCTGATAACTTTGCATGGCTTCTACAGCGAAGCCCCTGCACAGATGATGCCCCTTAAGCTGCAGATGGCCTTATGCCAAAATCCACATCCTGTGTGGTAAATCATTAAGATGTTTATCTCTGACTTAAGATATTCGTTCTCCCTGAAATGCTTCAGATGACTACCTCAGCTCATTCGTAGCATGCAAAAGAAGATGTTGGATGAATGCCTTAATGCTTGGTTTAGTCCGTTCCCCTGACAACCTCTTTGTTCTTGAGGGCTAATCCAAGCCTCTCTTCAGGGTTGTTTGATGGAGAGTATTGCGCTGACCTCTGTCTAGGATTTGATTTATCTCTCAAAATGTCACAAGAGTAGCAACAGAGAATACTCACAGGAAACTTTGGTTTTTCTTCAAAATGACCCTGGACGGTTGCTTTAATTTTACTCAGCACAAATTATTTCTTGAAAACAGAAATAATTGTCTTGCTGGTTACCTCTGAGATGATCTGCGTGCTTCATCAGCTATTTTGAAACCCCTAAATAAAAGTAGCTGCAGGAGTTTATTGTTCAATCTCAAGTCATTTGAAACTGGTTGACGATGTAATTACAGAGCATTGTTTCCTGAGCTGTAAGATCTTTGTTATGGTGCGATAATTGTTCCTCTCTGCAGCACAGAGTGATACTAAAATGAAGCGCCTTTGTATGTAAGTGTGTTTGTGTGTGTGTGTGTGTGTGATAACAGACGGTGCTACCAGAGCTCGGTGCGTACAGGACATCAGGGTGAACAACTAAATCAGAGTGTCATGTTGCTGTCACGTCTCCTTGCTGTACTCTCTCGCTTTGATCAGCCTTAATTAATCTCATTTGAGCAGCGCTGATGGACACAGCTGTTGCCTGGCTTGTCAGAGACTACTAATTACATGACCAACCATGGTCATGTGACACCAGGTTACCTCTGGCAACATACAGTAGTATAGCCCTGCAACGAAACCAAAACCTGTGAAATTCTGCAGTCCTGAGCATTTCTGTTTTCTCTTTCCAACATCACCTTTGAAACTTGACGGCTAAACACCACATTGAGTCCTCTCCCACACACTCTGCTGTCTGTTCAGACAGAAGAATGAATGTTGATGCAGTATATATATATGTGTGTGTGTGTGTGGATGTCTTATCCAGTATTCAGCATGGTGATATCTTGCGTGAAAATGTATGAGTATGAAGAGAGAACAAGGCTGTTTAGCAGCCAGTTGCAACCATGGGGGAGGAAATGCCTTTCAGCTGCCATGCAGTGAATAAAGTGTATTTCTACCCAGAGGTGTGTGTCGAAAAGTGGAATAAATACCAATTACACACCTTGAAACAAAACCGCAGTCTTCGAGTTCATTTAAATTAATTTAAAATCGGTCAGTTTAACATAGAGCCATTTTGTTGTAAGTTTATTATGTACGTTTAGTTGTACAAGAAATCTGCTGTCTATATTTAACCGTCTCAAGACAAGAGAGTTGTACGCATTTCACATCTAACTCACTCCAAGACAGTGAATAAACAAGGTATTCCAAAAGGTCAAACTATTCTTTTAACACTGTTTTAGGAAAATGGTAACAATATTCAAACATAAAAACATCTCTACGATGTGATTTATAAAACATTCAGCCTTTTAAAATGTATATGTGATGTATATATGTGTATCATGTATATATGTTGTCTAGCTCCTGTGATACTTATCAGTAACAGATCCACCTGATCATAAACATCTGCTCAATTCAACTCACTGAGATGGTTTTTCTCAGTAAGCTAAAAATCTCCATGAAACAACTGACTGACATTGAGTAATGGAGGCCCTGCATTGGAACGTGGAAACAGAGCCAAGAAAAGATGACTGATATGAGATGATGATCCCTCCTTTAAATCTCCTCAATGGGTTTTTCTTTCCACAGCTGCCTGGACTCTGAACGCTCCAAAGTCTTCCTCATTTCAATATGAAAGGGCACTGGAAGCATACATCATGATGATTGATTCAGAGCAGATTGTGGGAAGAGTCATTTGTCATGTTGTGCCTCAAGAGTCCATCGCATTGCAATCCATCTTAATATCTGGAGACCAACACATTATAGATTTACTAATTAGCAATTCTGAGCTCATCATTACACCTGAATAAGAACTGGCTGCAGCTTCCAACTGGAAGAGATACTGAATTTTTTTTGTTTTTTTTGGCTCCCATCAAGCATAAACCTCTGCCTATTAGCATTGCTCTGCTAGCCAAGTGCCTACCGTAGCATCTTACCTTTATTTGGATAAACAGGGGAGCATTTTTTGAACTCATGCGTTTTAGCTTGCTATGAAGTCTGCAGCCTTTTTGCAAAAAAAGTCACAGGCATGGTGAAGTATGCTTCTTGGGCTATCATGCTTGTCCAGCTGGGAGAAGCATGAATCTAGCATGTGTGATTGTTTTATGCGGACAGTGTTGCATGTGCGGGATACAGTTGATTTCCTCCCTCATCTTGTTTCACTGTCTGCTGGGTCCGTTTCTTCCCCTCCACCTCCTCTTTAATCCAATGCTGGAATGTATTGCTCTCAGTTGTAATTATTCCATCCCGCTCCCAGGCAATAATGTGATTTCCCCTGTCTTACACTGATTTTTGAAGGCTAATTTTAAGTTCCCCTGCTCTGCTTGATGTTTCTTTGAAGGATCATGCTCTACAAGAATCTTTTTCTTCGTAGATGAGAGGCATGGAATTTTATAAATCACACCTCATTTCTCTGTTTCAAATTTGATCCTTAGGGGTGAACCAGAAACTGGCAGCCACTGAAAAGGGATGTATTTCGGTACCTTTTGATTGTGCAGTGTGGTGCCACAGTTAAAGAAAAGTGTGACCATGCCAATGTCTGGGGGCCTGGAGGTCTGACAGTGTTCTGAAAAAGAGATTCAAGGTGACAAATAGAGTTGGCAGACATGGCCACTTTCAGACAGAATACTTCATCACAATACCATTGATTTGCAGCCCAATATCGCAGCAGGTCCTGAAATAGTAATGAATTGCGATCAATGGGATTTGTACATAAAATATCCATTTTTCGCTTGCAGACAGTATGACAACCAATCTGAGAATTTGTGTCCATCCAAACAAATGATATAGAATAAATTTTTTGCGAAAAAGTTCACTAAAACATTAGTTTTTGGGACAGTAAATGTAACTTCCAAATGCACACTTTGTGTCTCGTGTCAATCAAGCCTGCTTATAAAAGTTCATAATTATTTCACAAACAGATGACTTTCGTGAAAGTTAGAATGACAGTCTGTCCCCAAGTGTTTCTGTTGCTTAAGCTTAATCACAGATATCCAACAAACACTTGATTCCAGTGTGACAGTCATGCATTATTTAGTCGTAAAATGTGGTGCCGATGCAAAATGCAATGTGATGAGTGTCACAAAAAACATATTGAATTTGTGTCCATGCATATGAAGCCTTATAGTTATTAACAAAACCCTGTGAGACTGTGATGTGATTAATGACATACGTCAAGGTAAAATATAGCCCTTTATTTGCACATAAACAACAATTTGTTATCTTGATGAATACTGTACAATCTTATTTGCACTGCTCTGCTTAGCCATGGAACCAGGAAGCTCTTTGTGACCATAACATCACCACACAAATGTACTAAGCCCAAAACAATAATCACATTTTATCAGCCAAGCCCAGAAAATCTCTCCGTGTTGATTTGTTTTTCCCTTGCTTGCTCTCTTTCTCAACCAGCATGCTTTAAGAGTAGATTTATGAGTGTATTGTGCAAAAAGCATGGTGCTTATATGCAGGGTCATCATGTGTGGGTGGAAGAAAACCAGGGAAGGAAAGCTTTTTCTTGTCAAAAAAAATGCCAGTTGAAAATATGAGCCCTTGCATTTATATCACACCAGTTGAATAAAATAGTTAGATAATTTCTCCCCATTTCAATAGAGTACCCCAAAACAAAAAATCCTTGAAGTTCAGACAGTTTATACAGGACAAAAAGAGCTTCCTTTGATGTTTAATAAAAACCAACAGTGCAGATTCTGCACTCCTGCACCTAACGATAAAAAAATCTGTCAAGCAGGACATTTAAATATACAATAAACACACAATTATTTTTCTAAGTATTTTGTTTTGACCTTCAGTCTCTGACAGGCTTGTACATCTGCTGGGAGCCTGAATAATAATAGAACCTTTGGTATAAAAAAATACAGTATCTTACCCTACAGAGCACATCAGAGACATTTTGGAGGTGCTCTGAATTTTAATATCATACAATGTGTTGGAGCTGCAGGCTGTGAGTACAGAGTAAACCCGAGAGTTGATATTTGAATCTGATGTGTCAACTTGATCTTGAACCACCTGCAGGGAGAGAAATTTTCCTCCACTACACTGAAAGACACAAAGTTTTAGGAGAGCCCTTCTATGTTGTTCATCTTTTTTTTAATTTTAATTTTGTGAAATCACCTTTCACTTCACTTTCAACCTCCATTGTTTTGAAAAAGTCATTTCTCATAACTCATCTATTTAATTTTCAGTCGCTTTTCCTTTTTTTAAATTCCAATTATTGGTAATGGACTGAGGACCTCAAGTGGACAGTTAAAGAACAACAAGGGAAATGAACAGAGTGAATCTGACAGATAGGTCATTACCACCTGACATTACTGCCACTGTCATCCTGCCTTACCCGCTCCCTTCCCACTCAAATACGCAATATCCCTCTGAGGAGCTGGCAGGAATTGAATCACTAATAAGCTTCCCACATGCACTCATCGTAGTTTGACCTTTAGGCTACGCTGTTGCTTTAAGTGTGTCATTGTCTCATGTGACCATTAGGCAGATCTTCAGACCGACTGCTCATTGGATTAAAGCGTTTTTATATAGGAAATGTAATGGGACCCTCTTTGTAGATGTAAAGGATTAATTTTTTTTTCTTCATTTTTTTTATGGGTGAATGCAATCTAATGATAACACATGAAATAGTCTATTGAATGAGAAAAATAGGCAAACGTGGAATTCTGATATTAGACATCAAAAACTTCTGTAACTGGTTGACAACTGGTTGTTTAAATGTCTTTGTTACATACAGGATAAGTGTGGTTTCTAATGTCAGCAATAAAAGATGTATAACTTCTTTGTTTTGAAATTCCTTTTAGCTCGTTCAAATAACAAAATAAAACCAAATAAAATTAGCCAACACAATAGAGGAATTTTTTATCCAATTACTTGGAAATGGGGGGGATAATAACAATCTGATGCCGTTAAAATAAGATTTTAACAGAGATTAACACAGCAACATCTTGTGCCAGCTGAGTCACAGTGAATCCCAACTTTTTTGTCTGGTGTATCCCCAAAACTGTCTCCAAAACTCCATCACCAACACCATCTCTAGTTCTAGGCTTGTTTTATAAGTTGGCTACAAGGTTACTGCTACTTTACTAAATTCTTCAGCTGTTTATGCATTACGTCATTTCTCATTGTCAAGTCAAAGTTTGAAAGTGGTGGACAAAAATACCTTTAAATATTGGCAAAATGAAAAACTCTCAGCATCTTTGTATCACCACATCATCAACTAATAAATGATGATCCTGTAGTTGTGTATTCCTCAAGATTTATGTTGTTATTTTAAGTTTCGGCATCCTTAAACATTTGCCAATCTTTGTTGTCCACACTTTAGTGGTTGTAACTGTTGATCTGACCCTCTTGATTAGCTCAGTGTAACCAGGCAGAAGAAGTTCTGGTCCAAAGATATGGGGAAATGTGGTCTGATAGGCTAAGATGTGGACATTGATGGTTCTGTAGCTTCCAGGATTATCTGTATACACATCTTTATTACCTAAAACAAAACAACAATATTTGCCATGTTAATAGAAAAGCAGGTCCCCAGTTGTAACATTAGAAACTGTGTAAAATATGCAAATGATGCATAATTTATGAAAATGATGTTTACTAGTTTCATTTCAAAGGTTTGAAGGTGTGTATAGACTCTCTGAGCAAAGGCTACTTTATCTATTTTTTTCAGACCTGTAGAACCTCTAGAAAAAAATCTTTTGTATGGAGGCTTTTGTATGGAAGCCTCTGCCATCAGTGGATGATTGTTGCCTTGTATTGTACAGTGCTGTGAGTGATTGATAGACGAGAAAAAATACAGTCCATTTACCATCCCTTGGAGCTATTTTAGTTATTTTTTGTCTTTAGGCCTGTAGCTTAAAAGTTGTGCTGTGTATCATTAACAACTTTATCAATATTTCTGCTACTTTTAGCAAACAAATTCTGTTCTTGCTACTTTCTACTATCATTTGCAACCAGGCATGACAGCTGACTCTGACTGATTGGCAGGTTTTTGTAGATTAACTACAGATAGGCTTTATATCAGTTTGTAATCCTATTTGACTGACTGTTTATTATCCTCCTAAATACAATTGTGTTGATTTCCAGTTTTTTATTTTTTGCAACTCTCTTCACTCTGTGTGGTAGTTCTCTTAATGTCACTGATGAGGTGAAGTACCTGGGTCACTGTATCTGCAGTGACCTCACTGATGACAGGGACATGCACAGGCAGCTGTGTAAATTGTATGGGCAATCTAACATGTTGG
>JAQMCX010000021.1:14488053-14528053 GCA_029814765.1 Acanthurus leucopareius | reverse complement strand
TGGTGGAAATGACACGTCTGCTTTTATAACCTCAATGACAACACTAAGTCACCCACTCAGGGAAAAGAAGGGAAATTTTGAGGCCTGTGGGAACAGATCTGTCCTGACTCACTGTCTAAGGCTTAATTTTATAGTCAGTTTCTGAACACCTTTCTTTCTACAACCGTGCTCGAACCCACCTCTCACACACCTTGAGGTATTTTAGACAAAGACCAGAATGATTGAGCAGGTGCACAAAGGTGGCACAATTTTTTCATCCAAAACTGTGTGAAGACTGTTGCTGAGAGCAGCTTGTTTTATGGCAACAATATTCTTCGTGCCTGAGGCTGATTAGGAAAAAGAGCTTATCTGAGCTCTACCTTTCCCTCTCAGGATGTCCCCTACTGGACTGCAGGACCTTTTGTGGACTGCCAGATCCAGAAGCTTTGAATTGCTTAAGGAGTCTCATTGTGGGACCAGCTGCATCTCTCTGGAACAGCAAAGGCGAGGCAGTGGAGAGAAAGCGAATACCTCTACAAAACAATGTTCCTGGAGAAAAGGTTGAAGCTGGCATTTCGATGCTGCCAATCTGTTCTCACAAGAACTGTAAAGGACAAAACAAGCAAGATTACACGCACGGACCCTTAAAAAAAAAACCTAGTTTCTGACAAAGTGACTAACCACACACTAATGTGACAAAGATTTAGGAGGGCATAATCAGATCAATAATTGAATGATGATTTAAAAAAAAAAAAACATGCATTTTCTAAATAAATAAATAAATAAACAGCAAAGGGCCATGTATTTCAGGCCAAGTTCCATATAGCTGCATTATTGCAGTCGTAACACCTGTACAGTGTGGAGCAGATGTCTGAGACCAGCAGTTGGGATGAAGCCATACATGAGTGGAAATTAAATTTGGTTTGAAGTAGTCCAAAACAAATTGCATGGGTCTAAAGTCAGTCACTTATTTCTTGTAAATGCATCCCAAAACTATTCAATTAAAATGTTTATTTCATTCAACCTTGACTCAGTGGTCGTTTGATGAGACGATAGGCCTCTGGGCAGAGACATTAAATGCATCCCACTTTTACACTGCATTGTTTGGCTCACTGTTATTTTGCTTTTCAAACATTTTGATGGTGCAATAAAAATCTGCAGTGGTCCTGTTGGTTTTAAAATTGAATTTGAACTTCAGTAATGACGGAACTACGGACAGAATGCCAAAAAAACATTTACTCATTTAACATTAATATTACCTGTTATCTATTGTTGCTTTTCAATACACACATATTTCATATTGTTCAAAAAAAAATCGATTCAGATAAACTCTTAAAGCTTAGCTTTTAAATTCAAGATGCTGTCAGTGAGAAATGTAAAAAAAAACGTTTAAATTATAATCATAAAAATTGTAAAAGCCAGGTGTCTCTGTACCCTCGCATTTTTTTGTGATATTTATGAAAAACAACAAAAAGCTTTCTAAGTTGCCTCCTTTCAAAGGCATCACTGTTACTATTTGTAGGTTTATTTGCCAACATTACTAAGAAATTTGGTGTGGCCTTTCCTAGTAAAACGTCTGATTGTAAGATTAACAACTTTTAAAAATACACTTCACTTCCTTCCTGTTTGTCTAGAAGGGGCGGGGTTAACCGTCGAGAAGGGGCGGGGTTAACAGTATCTGCAGCAGAGTAATTGACGAGTGCAGCGATAACGGTTGAGTTTTTACTTTTTATTTTCCAGCTGACAATGAGGGAAACTCCACTTTACTTCTTCGCTGATAATATGGATAAAACACGGAAAGTTTGACAGCCACGGTGACACATCGACACCGGCTTTCAAAACAGCTGTAAGTGAACTTTGTCTTTTTCTGCCGTAAATCATGTCGGTTTACAGTGTGATTATATGATGTCGACCTCAATAACCCCTATTAAGTAGCCGGTATTATTAAGTTAGGGAACTCCAAACAACGACTTTATTGTGCAGAAAACGGTTTAACCCCAATGCTGTTTGATTTACCATCAACCCTCGGTTGTGAAAGTTTCTAGTCTACCGCTATTTGCCCTTACATTGACCCTCTACTCACTTTGAGCTAACATACTGTTATTGTTAACGTTAAAGTTTTGTAAGAGCATACAGCATTGTAACCGTATTAACGACAGTCATTTTTGCAGTGTCATATCGGTGTCATTACGGTTATCTAACAGAGGCTCCCTGTAATCCAGTGTCAACCATGGTGCAGGAGTACCAGTCCCCCGTGCGGGTCTACAAGCATCCGTTTGAGATGATAATGGCGGTGAGTACTGTGTGTGTGTGTGTTTTACAAAAGCATGTGATAATCCCGAGTATTTTGCAGGGTCTTACATAACCGGACCGCTGAGAAAATGTTTCTCTTCCAGCCAGTTTGACTTTGACCCTTGCACTCTGCATACATCCTCTGCTTCTTCTCTTCTTTAAAAAACTGAGTATTTAACAGGAAAGTATTAAATATGTAGATACAAAACAGGATCAGACTCTTTCAGAAACTTAACAAAGATGTCTGTAGCTGAGTGTGACTCCCAGGCCCCTCTGTCTCACTCTTGGTATGCACTTATTGACTGAACAAGGTGTATCATACTGTGTATCCTCTTTCCTCTTGAGGATGTGCTCAATACAGTAGCATCGTACAAACTGTAAGAAATATATATATACCGTATATGGTTTGCATTTCTTTTTCCATTTTCCCATTCTATCCATAACTAGGCAGAGCTGAAATAATTGGGACTATTGGGTGAAGTGATTAGTTTGCTGAATAAAGCTTCTTAAATGTAAGTTTGGGATTTAGGAATGTTTGGGCTTTGGACTGTTGGTCAATCAAAAAACATTAAAGACATTGTTTTGGCTTTGAGAAATTGGGTTGAACTTTTTTTTTTTTTTTTGGACATTATATGCACTAACTGACTCATTGATTAATCATGGAAGTAGTTCACAGATTGATTTATGATGAAGTAGCAGAATTGCATTTTTGCATGTTTATTTTTTCCCTTATACTGTTCTAGATGTTGGCTGTTTATGCAAAAAATATCCTTATAGATACACATGTGCATCTACTTGTGTATTGTCTGCATTTGCCATTGTTTGTTTTCTTTTCCTCATAATACATTTATTATATTAGGACAGACGGTTTTGAGTTATAATGTATGATTGCTACTGCTAGTTAAACAAAGCTAACGATAAGAAATCATAGCTTGAATTTGTGGGTTGATTATTTTTCTAACTACATTGATGTATGATAACAGTGCAACAGTATTTATCCGTCATACCAGGAAATCCACTGAATAGCAACAGAGATCTCAATTTCCCTCAACTCATGCTATGATTCACTTGATATCCTCTTCATTGGAAAACTTCTTACTATGCTTTTGTACTTCTCTTTTTTAATGGCAACCTACATCTTAATGTTTTAAGCTCATAATGTTTTAAGCACATGAAGTGTTTGTGAAAAGAAAGTAGGGCAAAAATGAAATAAATGTGCATTTCCTTATGAAGCACACTGTTTTCACCTACTTTCACAGTCTGTTTCTTGTTCTCTGCAGTTATATATTAAGCCAAAGACTTATGCAATACCCTTAGAGGTAGCAGTGACACTTTGCTCCGCAGACTACAATTCCTTCCCCCAATAGTCCAAGTCAGCACCTACACAGGCTTCATTCTCCATGAAACATCTCTTTTAAAAACTCCTCTTGCATCACTGCATGTTATTATAAAGGATCTCGAAAATAGGTCTTTTGTGAAGAGTAAATAACAGCCCCATGAAAAGATCCAGGCCTCGACAGCATAAAGGAGAGAGTTTAATGAATAGTCTACCACCTCCTCTGCTTCCATTTATCTCTGGGCTATCTCATTAGTCCCCGGGCCGATCCGCCACTGACGTCCTCCAGGTTATTACTCCAGCTAACAGTCTTCATCGGTGTCCTGGATATTACTGAATGCTTAACCACAGACATCTTTGTTGTCACTTAAACTATACGTCTCTGTGACTTTGTGTTTCTAAGCCTTGCTGTAACAGAAATGTACTGTTTGTGTGGATGTAGATTAACTAAGCTATCTGTACATGATGCAGGATGACACATGCAGAATTACATTTAATTAGTGTTTCTTAAGAATATAGTAAATTTTTTTTCTCCACAGCTGGTCATGGCTGGTAATGGCTTGCTAATGTGCTACTCAAGCACATTGTGCTTATCATTTTTTTTTTTCTTTTATGCTTAAGAGGCTTGGTTGATATAGAGGTATTATAGTATACTGGGGTATTTAGAAATCCTGAAGGTTTGATTTTCAATACATTCAAAAACACAGATGCTCCTTTTTATATTAAACTGGTACAATGCTGCTGTATTGAGGTGATGTATTGTAGTGCACAAAATGTTCTACATTTCTGCTTATTATATGTCTATTTGTAATGCTATGGGCCATTAATATTTAAAACCAGCAAGACTTGTTTAAGTCGGCTAATTGCATATTAGACACACAGCAGTTCATGCTGGAGAATGTCATGCATGCGACAATGACTTGTATCACCAGCAGCACAGCTTTTGCATTTTACACAAATACTGTCAGATACTGTGGTGAAATGTCAGGTAGAATTAGGGGTATAAGCAAAATATGCTTAAGTCTACTGCTAACAGCTCTGGAGGGAAAAGTAGGGAACAAAGGCAAAGATTTCAATATGTCAGTGAGACATTTTATTTTTATTGCACAGTATATTACATAACACTGGTCAATGCTGCTTACTTGCCAAGCAAAGCTTCTCTATCCATTTGCTTTGTGAATGCAACCTAATTGATTTAGATTACTCAAATGTTCTGCTGTGTCAATAAAAGCAGGATACATATGCGTGAGTATGTGTGTGTGTGTTGCCAAAGAAAGCCAAGTGCTTTCATTGTGAATTTGGAGAGAAATAATAATTGAAAAATGTTTTCTATTTGTTCCTTTTTACTGAATACTGAACTCTTGATTCACTAGATACATGCTCAAGTTCAAGATGTCAAGATGTGTTTGCCATGTCAAGGATGAAGAGTACCTCAAAAATATTAGCAACAGTTCCCAGTGATGAAATTTTGTATCTTACTCCAACATGTTTAACTGCCAGCTGTCCATACTGTTACTGTCTGGTTTCCTCCCTGCCCTTGGTTACGTTTCAATAGTTTATCAGAAAAGAAACACCCTCCAAGTAGTTACATAGACTGAGGGCTGTGTTTGTGTATCCTGTAACAGTCACCAAGCGACTAATTCAATATTGACGTGAGTTCTGAGGAAATTGGCGGATGGTCATACAGTGTGTTGCAGGCAGTAAAAAACAGACCAATCATTGCTCAGAAAAGCTGCCACAGCTCAGAATACTGCTGTAAAAAAAACCAAAAAACACCCAATCTTAATAAACCTTTATGTAAACGGTTAAAGTCACTGACCTGGTGCAGAAATTAGGTGCTCCACATCACATGCTGTACTATTTAGTCAGCAAATGTTCTTATTACAGCACAGTTTACTTTGTGTAATAGTACCAGTAAAAGAAGCTTTCCTGGCCCAATTAGATAGCTGCCTCATGGTGGGCAGGACAAGAGCAAAAACCTTCGATGGGAGCAGACTGAACAGAGCCAGGAACTGCAGTGTTGTTGCAAAAAGGCAGAAAAATAAACAAAAAAAAAGAAGATCCAACATCAAGGCTAGAGAATCTACAAATTTCTTTACTCATTTTTGTTTATATGTTTCTTTCCCATGTGATTTAAATCCCTCTCTCAGGCCTATGTGAGGAGGTTCCCAAAGTGCCCCCTGATCCCTGTTTTTGTAGACAGCGAGATCATCAGCGAGAGCCAAAGCAAGGACGGATCCACGCTGGTAACTGAGAGGCGCTGCATGATCGACATCGATGCCCCGCGGCTTCTCAAACGGGTACCTCTCCTCTGACCTTGGCTCGATTGATAAGTTTTTGGCCTAAGGTTGAAAGAGATGAGTTTTGCACCTCTTCTTCATTTACATGCAGTTTTACTCTTTTAGCGAAAGTTTGAAGTCAGTAACTTGTGTTAGTTTTGTTTTGGTTGGTCAGCACTGTCAGAGTAACATCTGCTTTCACATACGCAATTCAAACACAACAGAGAGTCATGTTTCTATGTTGTGTTTGAATTCAGCCAACTGCTGTTTCACCATGCAGTATGGATTGATATCCTGCTCTAGTGTTGCCTTCAGGTGCTCATGGACTCCTTGAGTAAGCCCTTGAGACAGAGGTCAATGATGGACTCTGTAACAGCTGATGTTGTCCATTTTCTGAGACAGGGCAAAGGCCATGTAACATAATAGTGTTTGCTGTAATTAGATTTATAGAAATAGGAATGTTTGTTTGAGTGTTTTTGCAAGTAGCAGCTTTAAAGGTGGTAATTTATGTTGTTTCATTAAATTGTATAAATCTGAATGTTGTCTTTATTTAATGTGAAGTGGAGCTATTTATGCGTAAACCTTTAAATGTCGGGTTTTTTTCTGTGACTAGATTGCTGGTGTCGACTACCTCTACTTTATCCAAAAAAACACTCTGAATCGCAGGGAAAGAACGCTCCACATTGAGGTCCGTAATGAGACCTTCTCCAGCAGGATCATTGTCTGTGAATGCTGCAACTACACGGTGAGCCTCAGAGTCAAGCAAGACTGATTCTGTAGTAAAGATAAATATAGTTTATTTATGTATGTATGTATTTTATAGGTACATCCAGAGAATGAGGACTGGACGTGCTTCGAACAGACAGCTAGTCTGGATATAAAGTCCTTTTTTGGGTTTGAGAGCACAGCGGAGAAGATAGCCATGAAACAGTATGCTAGCAACATTAAGAAGGTTTGGATTCTGATTTGGACAGACGTCTGCTTACACATTGAATCAATGTTCTGTCACCTGCAAAATCACTGTCAGCCAAGCCTTGTGTCCTTATTGTGTTTCAGGGTAAAGAAATTATTGAGTACTACCTCAGAGAGCTGGAGGAGGAAGGTGTAACTCACATACCCCGTTGGACCCCCCCTGTTGTCTCTGGCACGGACAGGCTCCAGCAGCTGCCCCCCTCTGCTGCCAGAGCCATCCCAACTAAGGGTGCTAAGACTGGGCTTGACAGTAAAGACCCATGCTGTTCCACAGAGCAGCTCGTTGGTTCTCCAGACGGTGAGTGTTTTACTCAAGAGTCACAATTAATTCAGCCACAACTCGAAAGTGCAGTTATACTTAATGATGCATGTGTCATTCATATAAGTCCTTTATATTGACTTTATTAGACGTGCGAGGACTGTGATATTACTGTATATAACAGATAAATTGAGAGTCAAGTCTGAAAAAAATTATTGATTTAACAATTTTATATGTCATATTTTTAAGGCTGTTCAGGTCACTATGTTTTACACTAAGTATATGAGCAGTGGTGTCAGATTTTGAAAGAAAATAGCAGTAGCAAACAGGGGAATGCTTCAGAAACAGCATATTTTCTAAATTATTTTTAATCATCATAAAAATGTACAGCTACTGTGTCTCCACTTTATGCATGCAGTATGTGCTAACTTTACACAGTACACGTTTTTTTGGCCTGTAGACAAGCTGGATGCGGACTTCATCAGACGTTACCTTGGTGATTTAACGCCTCTGCAGGAGAGTTGTCTTATTCGACTGCGCCAGTGGCTCCAAGAAAACCACAAGGGCAAGGTCATATAGACACAAAAACAGTTTTCTACAGAGCAGTTTGTGCAATTATGTTATATATCTATCTGGACACTTACACATTCTTGACTTCTGCTTCCACACTGACATCAGTTTTTTTAAGAGCAGTAAAATAGAAAGCATGCATTGGCTAATAAGTTATGTATTTCAGGAACTTCTCCATAGGCTGTGCTTTTGTTTTGACCTTGCTTATCATCCTACAGATTCCAAAAGATCAACATGTGCTGCGCTTCCTGAGGGCCAGAGATTTCAATCTCGACAAGGCCAGGGAGTTATTGTGCCAGTCACTTACCTGGAGGAAACAACACCAGGTAGATTTCCTGTTAGACACATGGGAGCAGCCGCAATTGCTACAAGACTACTACACCGGAGTTTGGCACCACCATGACAGAGGTACTGTGTAAATAACACCCACCTACTCTACCTTCTTCTCATTTTCATTTTATTTCCCTGCTTGACGTTGTGGTTCTGTGGTTTGTTGATATGGAAAGTGAAAACTTATCACTGAGGGGAAAGATAGTCTGAGGGGTTTAGTCTTCTGTTTTTAAGTTCACGGCCTGTTAATTATTGACTGTAAAGACCAAGCACCATCTGTCGTAGCTCCGATATTTGAAAATGACTCATAGCTTTTAACAGCTCGGCTGACCTACCAGGTTAAGACGGAAGTGCCTTTGAATGTCCACATGCTAAATTATTACCTGTTTGAGCTGTAAATACCAGCTTTACATAGACAATAAAGGTCGGGGATAAAAGTCGCACTTAAAAAGCACCTGACTTATTGTTCATTCTGCTTTGTTGTACAAACTGTGAATTTTTATGTATCTGTGTGTTTGTGCTTTTATATGTGTGTGTTGTGTGTGCACATGTATGTGTGCATGTGTGTGTTTGTGGTGTAGATGGCCGTCCTCTCTACATCTTGCGTCTGGGACAAATGGACACTAAGGGCTTGGTACGAGCCTTGGGAGAGGAGATGCTACTGAGACAGGTGACATTAAAACACACACAGAAATGTCAATTTTCATTTATAATCATTTCAGTCCCTTTAATGCTGTTGCTTGAATGTGTCGTAGATGTTGTCCATCAATGAGGAAGGACTCAGACGTTGTGAAGAAAACACCAGAGTCTTTGGTCGACCCATAAGGTGCCTGAATATTCATTCATCCATCTTTTTCTTAAGTGTCTCATTAGTTTACAGCTAACTGAGTACACACACACTTGCAAATGTAATCATCTAATGTCCTGTTTTGTGTGTCGGTCAGCTGCTGGACTTGCCTGCTGGACCTGGAGGGTCTTAACATGCGTCACTTGTGGAGGCCAGGTGTTAAGACTCTGCTGAGAATCATCGAGGTAGTGGAGGCCAACTATCCCGAAACTTTGGGTTGCCTGCTTATCCTGCGAGCGCCCAGAGTGTTTCCAGTGCTTTGGACCCTGGTGAGAATGAATGCCAGCACATTCGTTTCACTGCCGCAGTTAATGTGGCTTTAATTAATAATCTGACCCAGGAAGAACAGATGAGGTTGTACAGTACAGACTGAAGAGGAATTCTTAATAGCTGGGCGCAACATTGTGAATATGAGCAAATAATAAACAGTGAAGAAAGAAGAGGAAGATAATTACTGCCAGGCAATATGCAGAGCCTCATGGGGGGAATTTGATTATAGCTAGAGCAATGTGCAATGATAAGTCTGTAGGAGAGCAAAGGCATTCAGCAAAGGAACAAGTAGAAATACATGTACACCAACATATGAAAATTGATCCTAACAACAATAAAAGTGATAAAAGCAGAACACAGTAAATATGAGCAGCCACATCCTTTATCTTAAGAGGTGTAACCATATATCTGCAATTATAAAGTTAAATTTTAGACAGCTATTTAGATTTTATGATGATAAAAATCATTATAGAGTAATAAAGGTGCTCAGTAGCTGTGTATTACTTAAACACAAGTATTACAAATACTTCACGATTGGCTTTTATGGTGTCTTCTATTCAAACCTGCTGTTGTTTTCATGCACTCTGATGATTCTTGGGGTCTTGTTTCCAGATTAGCCCCCTGATCAATGAGAACACTCGCAAGAAGTTCCTTGTTTACGCCGGAAACGACTACCAGGGTCCAGGAGGGCTAGTTGACTACATTAACAAAGAAATCATCCCCGACTTCTTGGGAGGGGACTGCATGGTGAGGTTCAGCCCTGAGCATGCTCACCTGAGCTTTTATTCTAAAAACCAGACACGCTCGATTATTTTTTTACCAAACTTATGTTCCTGTAAAACTTTTATTTACGTACAAGAAAAAACATTTACATATGAAAATTTGTATTTATGTGAGTTTGTTGGTTGAGCTTGATATTTTTTTCCTCTCTGGCCCTCTCCAGTGTGACATCCCAGAAGGAGGTTTGGTCCCAAAATCTCTGTACAGGACAGCAGAAGAGCTGGAGAGTGAGGAAAACCGCCTGTTGACTGACTCCATTTATAAGAGTGCCAGTATTTTCAAAGGAGCTCCATATGAGGTAGAGACTCTACTTTTAAATCGCATCCAGATTCCTGTGTTTCATAGAGTGAGGCAATCTTAGAGTTGTGCTTAAGCTGTGCAAAGGTTTACATTTCCAATTTGTGCCCATTCTGGATTTTTCTACTGTGGATTAGGGTGCCACCAGCTGGAATAAATGCACATTACAGGCTAGAAGCAAAAGAGAAATGTGTGATTAATGGCCTGCTGTCGGCCATTCTGTGTTTCTAATTTCCTTACATCATCCTGTAGATGCTAATAGAGATCACAGAGGCCTCGTCTGTCATCACCTGGGACTTTGACGTATCTAAAGGAGATGTCATTTTCAACATTTACCATTCCAAGATGGCCCCACAGCCTCCCAAAAGAGACACTCTCTCAGCCCATGCCATCACATCCCTTGGGGCCGTTAACGCCCAGCTCATAGACAGGAGCTGGGTGCTGGGAAAGGACTACAGCATGGTGGAGAAAGCACTCATCTGCAGAGAGGGAGAGAGTGTACAGGTCAGAGAGAACATTATGGACTAAACTTTGTTTATCCCTGTTTTTTATGTCTGTTGCACTGAAGCAGTTATATTAATCCTCCTCTGTTCAAAACAGGGCTCCCATATAACACGCTGGCCAGGCTTCTACATCCTCCAGTGGCGCTTTCACAGCTCCCCAGCCTGCTCCGCCTCCAGCCTGCCTCGTGTGGATGATGTGCTGGCCTCGCTGCAGGTCTCCTCCCACAAGTGTAAAATCATGTACTACACCGAGGTGCTGGCCTCCCATGACTTCAGGTCAGTTTATTTATTCTGCTGAGCATTTTTTTCTCTGTCGTGCTTCCTTTATAGAATACTGAAGGGGTCGATTACACAGTTTGGATTTTACAAAAAAAAAAAAAGATGATTGAAATGATCTCTTTTTGTGTTCAATGCACATGTTTTTAGAAATTCACTTTTGATGCAATTTATTCTGTACATGTGTTTGTTTTTATCATGTCTAAGAACTGACCTTCATTCTTTGTTCTGTCTTGTCTTTAATTTTCAGGGGATCCATGAGCAGTCTGGAGTCTAGTCATAGTGGTTTCTCTCAGCTCAGTGCTGCCACAACGTCCTCTAGCCAATCACATGCCAGCTCCACCATCTCAAGGTAGCATCTGCTTAGCAGGTGTCAACGGCAACAGTGACCCAAAACCTCCTGATATCTGTCTCCAAATGTGCCTTAATAAAGACCATTTTCTTACTCACATACCTAAATTAGAATTTTATCTGATAACTGAAAGTGAGGAGAAAATAATGCAATTGCTTCTTGTTTTATTGTTGTTATTTTAGTGGATCACTAATGTTTTATTAACTGTTTCCAGGGGAATGATGTACTTTAAATATCAGTCTTCTGTTTGTTTTTTTAAATGGTGGTAGTGTACAGTATCAGTGATGCAATGCACAGTGCAAACATTTAGTATCTAATTTGTAGTTGCAATAGATGTGTGTCCATAAGTGTCATTAAAAAGAACTTTTGCTTCCATAAATGCAAAATGAGATGCCTGTCAAGTAGCACTTCTTATATAATACTACATGAAACAGAAAGATAACAGTCAAAACACATACAATGCTTACAACTTCTGTCCCTGAAATTGCACTCATAGTCCACAAGATGTCAGTGTACTCTGAGACTGGAACTGCTCTCAGATCTGCAGTGCACTCATGGTTTCACTCACACACTTTGTCTGGTCTTCTAAGAAATTGAAAAAAGAATTGTTTATATAAAGAATTTATCACTTGATTAATATTGATGTAACTACAGACTGTGTCTTTATACTGAATTCTGAGAAAACGGTGACTGAAGAAGCAGAGCTGTAGAAGTATGGTAGTACTTTTTAAATAGCAGATTTAAAAAAAATTGGTTTCTAATCTTTTTAACAGCAATACGTAAAGTGATAAAATTGAGTGGATAATAACAGGCGTCTTTTAAAGTATGCAGTGCACTCTCTAAACTTTGTGTGATTTAGTTTTTGGGCTCGTTACGCATAGCTGCTGAGTGTTCTGAGGCGGCTAATCTGAATGCAATATCGTGCAGCCCCATGTGATCTGGCGTAGGGCCAGGCAGACAACTGATTTACATAAAACTTTAATTTCCATAAACTTATCAGATGCTTCCAGCTACAGCTTAATTGAATTTCCCTGTGTGTGTTTTTTTTTCTTGGTTTGCAAACTTATGTCCTGTTGCAGCTTATCCCAACACAATTCAAAGTCAGGTGGATGGAGTTTCCCGAGGGCTTGATTGAACGAAAGCCTGACTTCCTGCTGGCATGACAGGGTTGTTAGAAAGAGAAAGTGTACTAACTTTGCCAGGAGCTTATTTACAAAATTACTCAGCTTGCTCTAATGACCTCCCAAGACACACATTGACCACATAAATAGCAGCACCTCTTTCTCCTGATGCGCCTAATTTGCTATTAAAACCTTTTCTTCATGAGCAGTTATGTGATTTAAGGGCTGAATTATTTTACTAGCATTCACAAGCCTGAAAAATGGAGTCTATTGTACAAGTAACAAAATTTGGTAAGTGCATTGAATGGAGTTACTTTTTTATCACATTAAAAAGTGATAAAAACCTTGTTAAGAAGGGGTGGTAGCTCACATATAGCCACTGAGTTACATTTTCCAGAATTTTTTTAATAATACCAAACATGTAACCGCTGTCAGAGAAGTAATGGTCAGGAGATGACGTTCAGTCACTGCAGTGAGCCTCCAGTTGTCAGGTGGTGTGAATTCCCGGTTGTTACTGACATGGAAATCTTAATTCTACTGTAAGGCTGTAGGATAAGTGGTTATATCAGCAGCAGGCTCACAATGGCAATGCTAACAGGCTGATGTTAACCATGTGCAATGTTTACCAAAGTCTCTACTTAAGTGGCATGCCAACATGCTAATTAAAATGAGCCTTTAGTATGCAGGGATTTAGTAATATTTCACTGGATGTTGCACCTTAATAATGAATCTCAGTTTAAAGGGATAGGGACACCAGTTCAAAGGTATTACACTTCTGATCTCCATGTGACAGCTGATGATTTATTTCCCTCAAATCCTCAAGTGTGAACCTCACAGAGGCATTAGAGGAAAAGTCCTCCAAGTTGTTTGGACTCACTCACTGGACCTTGATGATAACCAGAGGATTTTTTTTTAGATCCTTTTTCAGAAAAATAGATAGATGTTTGAACAAAACTAATGTTTCTATCTGCAGTGGATCTATACTGATATAACTAACGATCCTATGATAGACTTAGTTATTAATAACTCGTAGTCATGCATCACCAGCTCTTCCCCTACAGCACCTTTCTAGGCTGCAGGCTTGGCTGCAACAATTACCATTATGTTGTAGGGGAGAAGACCTCGTTTGTTTCTGTTTCATTAAATCAATAACAATTGGCTGTCCATCAATCATGTTGTAGGGGATCATCTTTGTACTTTTTATGATAAAAGCAAATGGTGTTGAAATGTTGGACCTCTAATTTTTATGGGACATATTTTGCATCATGTTTCTATGGCAAGTAAATTAAAAAACTTGTGCTTTAAACCTGTAAAATGGCGCACACGTCAGATTAATGAGTGTTATGTAGATTGCATTCCAGGATTCCATTTTGGTTTTTAATCATAGGACTAACTTCCTAAAAAAGTTGAAGTTTTCTTATCGACTGCTTATAGTTAAATAGAAAAGTTTTTTGTTTCAGCACAAAATTTGCGCTTCATGCCGGAAAAGTCATTCATGAAGAAATCTCTCCAGCTTTTGCAACATTTTGACATCTCGTCATTGTTATTCTTTGGGTGATCTGAGCATCTCAGATACACAAACAAGATTATCTTGAATTTGTCTCAGGAGGAATTTGCCTGAAGATTCAATCCCAGCTACATCTCTGTGAGTAATTGATCTCTCTCTTCAACCTAACCAGCCCACAAGCTGCTGGCTGACCAGTGATGAAGAAGTCAAATTAAAATCCCATTTTCAATAATACTGCACCAGGAACACTAGATCTCTTAATTCTTCTGGTGTGCACAGCAGGCAAGGAGGGGAAGGAGGACGACTGCATTGATAATATATGCTGCTGAAATAGTCTCATATTTCTTTTTATGGATATAAAAATCCCAGGTCTCACTGGGAATATGTACATGATAATGAATCATCTTCTCTCAGAAATACCAGAGACAGGCATGGGGATAGTCACTGTGGGGCGGATTTTTTGCTGGTGTTTCTTTTCTTTTTTTTTGTATTCACATCACATAAATACATAAATGGCAAGAAGTAGAGAGGTTGTTCTTTTCAAAATAATGATTCATGCACTGCTTCCCCATGTCAACACATTCCTTTGAATCTACTTGAAAGAGCTGACAAGAGGGACCCATTTTCAGATGCCAAGGTTGAATGATAACAGCACCTAAGATGCAAAAGGTCAAAACTTAACTGTATCTCCCCATCTGTTCATTCAACCCATCAAAGCCTGCATGGAACTGTCCTCTTTATTTTCAAGCTTGATTTGATCACAATAAGTAAATCTTGAGACATGAGGTTTTAGAGTCTTGATGCAGCGGAGATCCTCATTAAACAAACCGAAGTGTGTGTTTCATTTACTTCCCTCTGACAATCCTGACCTTCCCACTAATTGAAAAGGAGAGCTCTGGATTAGTGTGCACTAAATTGTTTTAAGAGGCTTGACACACTGAAAGGGGAACTCTTCTGGGTTTTGTTTTTTTTTTTTGTGTTCACACACTTGAATCAATGCCTTTTTTTTTTTACTGTGATGAGAGCAATCTGAAAAACAGTGCGTTAAAAGCCTCTTCCTTCTGGGTCGTGGACCTGTCTATTTTAAGAATCTCACATCATCTATGTTGACACTATGCTGACAGTCTAACTTGATATTCTACAGGGGCTGATTAATATGTCCACAAATAAATAGATACAGTCACGTCTGCTTTTATCTGATGTTTCACACAAGCTTTATATCGTCTTTCATTGATTTTTTTCTGCATCAAGTGAGACCATCAGTCAAGCTTCAATTTAGGCCAATTTGGGAGCACTGCCCTCATTTGCAATGAACTGTCAAAGCTCTGCTTAAGTTCTGTTTCATTTTTATCGGTTTCTGAACATCAGACCTGGTTTTATATCTGCTGTTTTCTTGGCTGACTGACTTCTACATTTGACATTTCCATTCCTCTCACTTTAAGTGTGCACTCTAGTGTGCGGGTCAGTATAGACCTGCCCTCTTTAAATGTTAAAGCTGGAATACACATTTATCCATGGGTAATTTGGACAGAATACCAAAGTATGCCTATCTAAAGTGTACCTCGAGTATTATCACTTGAGAAAAAGTTAACTGGTTCAAATTAAATATATATATATATTTATGTACAATAATTCAATACACAGACAGTCACATTAAGTGGCCTAATTTCTAAAAAGAAGGTTATACACATTAATCTGAATCTGTATGCATAACCAAGGCCTGTCAAGCACAACATGTTGTTAGGTGTTGATAGCACACCGTAAGATGAGACTCAGGAAATAGGGGAACTGTTAAAAATAAAATTTGCTTAATGTAAAAAAAAAAAAAAAAAGATCTATTAAATACATAGTCTACTTTGGTGATATCTAATAATATAAATGTAAAGACATTTCACTTTCAGGAAACAGTGATGTTGCCAACTGCCATTAAATCAAAGAAACCAAAGACAGGGAAGAGACCAAAATATTTTATTGTTTTTAGCTGGACTTAAGTCTCTGAGGAATCAGAAGATATCTACAAAACATTGGTAAGTGTTGTCAAAAGGCCTGTGAGGGATTATTGTTTTATACTGTTAAAACAGAGTTAATTTCAAATACCAGTAAAAAATCGGAATTTAAAACTGTACAGTTAGAAAGAATGAATTATGTTAATTTGCACTTTAGGCCTAAACTTCGGTAATCAGCTGTTTTAACTCTTATCATTCTATTGTGATTTTTATTTTTATTTTTAACAATTACATGAAGGAATCAAGGCTTTCACTCGTTAAACAATCTTTTTGATAGAAAAATAAATGTGTCCATTTGCATTGTGTCCACTCACCCTTAGTTCAAGTCCCTCCATATTAGCTAAAACTAGCTAAACGTGAGGTTATAAATATTACTTACTAATTAGACTGCATAAGTACTAAATTGCTGTGTTTTCATGATGAAAACTGTGGTGTCTGATTAACTGCTGGTAGTATTTTTGGCAGACCATTTCATTTCATGCTTGCTTGTTTTGATTTTATCACTGATTTTTTTGGCTGTTTTATGTTATTTAATATCTTATTATTTAGGTTAGTTATTTAAGTGAGACCTGGGATTTAATATCTAATTGAACTAATATTGATAAAGGCTTCCCTATTAGCTCTGGCCTACCAGTGTGAGGGTCTTACCATTGAGCTCTTTGATTCACCAACTCATTGGCTGACTTCTTCTGGACCAGAGCCCTGTTGTATTAATAATTGTATCAGTGTTTTTCCTGCTATCATGGATAAAAAATACTGGCAGAGTCTCAAAGAGTGACTTGTTGGGTGTTACCACATGTATTACCCAGAGTGACAGGTAAAACCTTCCTCCTGCCCTTTGTCCACGCCACTCAGTATTAGATCAGGCTAGAAGTAATCATGGGTAGTACATATAAAGAAGTCTGTAGTGATTACATGGACGGTTGTTACTGCCAGCAAAGATTTAAAGGTGGTATTTAAGGCATCTGTCTTTATTCTTCTTACCTGCCAAGCCTCAGCACCCCTGACTGAACACAGGTTTACCTTGTTGTCAGGCGCAGGGGCTGGCAGGAATCTCCCATGCACTTGAATGATGTGGCCGTTTGCAGAATAAAGAATAGCGTGAGCTGGAGACAGCAAAGGGAAAGATAGACAGATGGAGAGAGCGAGTTAAAGGCTTGAAGGTGAGATTAGAGACAAGGGGAGCAGGGCTATCAAGGAAAATGTAGATTTTGAAGAACTGCTTGGCTTCTCGTGGGACTGGCTGCCATCTTGCCTGCTAGTCTCTTTCCATCCCCTCCAACTCCGAAGAATAGTGAGTGCCTGTCTTGCCTTGGTATCTGAATGTAAATATCTGTCAACACTTTTTCATGTATCCACATCAAGCAAAAATGCCAAACAATATCTGATCCAAGGTTTCAAAGTGTTAGGATTTGCTTTCGTTCATCACATCTGATAACACGATGAGCATGTTCAGGTTTTGGACAGTTGTTCAGGAAAAAACAGGCAAATTAAACTGCATTATGGTAGCCCTGAAAGAAATGATGTGGCATTTTACTACAGCTGTAGCCTCACATTTATGCTAATTCTATTGGTTAATTCAGTGAGGTGTATCTGTGGCATCTTTTTTAACATCTAATGACAGTTTGAAATATTTTGTGATTATTATCATCGTATATTTCATTGCACTCTTACATCATGATCAATGATCAGTGTTTTGGCAGCTTAATACAGATGAAACAATAACTCTATTAATCAGTTGAGCCTGGAGACGCAGCGTGAAAATAAGTCATTTGTATTTTTTTTGTTTTGTTTTCAAAAGCAGAATGATTAACTTTCATTATCAGTTTCTCCGGTGAGAAAATCTGCTTCTTTTCTCTGTCTTGATGAAGCTAAAATAAAAATCTTTGAGTGGCGGACTGTTGAAGAAAACATGGGGCTGCGATTTAATGGTAGTTTTGATTACAGATGAATACCAATATTGTCAATCATAAAGTCTTTAAACTATCATAAAATGTTGAGTAACTGCCATCATGTTTAACTATTCAATCTCAATTCAAGACTCAACATGATACCACCGACTTGCTTGTTTTCCTTAAGCAGTGCCTAAAAATCTTCAAATTTCCACTTTACTATCAAATAAAATAAATAAAAACAGCACATTTGTAAGGTTGAATAGCTGAAACCAGCACATGGCATTTTTAGCACAGAGCATTAGGGTGCTTTTTTCAAACTAAAAGCTATAATATCTAAAAAAACAGACTGATACAAAGGCGAAGGGATGCTGCATTTGAGTGTTAAAAGTATCCTGCATTTGAAAATGACAGAGACGGGACGATACATACCACTCAGAACGAGCCTGGTCCGGGGCCTCTTGTTGTTTTAGATGATCCTTTACAGATGCAGTGAAGCAGAGAACAGAAGCAGATAAAACACAGCCAAACTGTTGTTTGTGGAAAACATTTGTTGGCACCAGTAAATGCTGCTTTCTCTCTCTCTGTCTCTCCAACATTATGAGGTAGTTACTGTATGCCAGGCCCATAAGTGATCCCTCGATGCATGCTGGCACTGCACCATTCACCACAGTCTGTTTGTAGCCTGCGAGTCTTCCCACCTTGTTTGAACTACCTGCTTCATTGCACTGTGTAAATTAAAATAAACTATTCTCACCATAAAGGGACACCCCTATTCTCTGATGACAGTAAGGTCATTATGATTTTTAGTCTTACTGCAGAACAATAAAGCTGGTAGAAGAGACAGAATGGCTGACTGGTCCAAACTGGCGCAATCTAAGTCTGTGTGGCTCAAGTTATGAAGAAATGGGAAAGCTTCTGTAACAAGAATGATACATGGTTGATGCTATTTTCAAATCTAATCAGGCTCAGTGCCAATTAAGGTGCAGTCCATGTTATTAAAATTAGCTGAGGCAGCAGTTTGGAATTTTTGTTGAGACTTAGATGAGAAAATCTATACCTCAATAAAAGCTGGACATTTAATGTGAAGATATAGTCAGTAGCTGGTTTTCTCACCTTGGTGCAAAACATGGATACAGAAAGAGAAGCTAGCTTGGCTCTGTTTGGTTGCAGCAAAATGCATCCACCAGCATCTCCAGAGACCACTAATTAACATGTTAAGTCTTGTTTGGATAATCTGTTTAGATACTAGAGATTTTCTGGTACAATTTTGTCCTTACTGATTTTGATAATTAAACATTGTGTATCAGTTGAAGTACCCATCAGATATCAGTGCTTAATCTGTTTTTTAAGAGCTGGAAAATACTAAATCTGGTTTGATATGAATGATTGCAGTTTGGTGATGAATAAACTTTCAAAAAGGTTTGATAGTAGTCCAAATATCAGACTGGCCGCTAATACCACATTTTTCCACTCAGTGTCATAAATATGATAGACATTTTAGAGTGGAAGGTAATGAGAGCCTCATAAATGAGCATAACAATCAGAAATTTCTCATAATATTCACCCAGCTTAAGTTTTCTACTTGCTAAGTTAAGCATCAGAATGAAAACAAAGAGTTGTGAGTTTTCCACCATGTTCGGATCTTTCACAGTAAAAGCCTTGTAAGAAATATCAGAGGACATTAATTTGAAATGGAAACAAGAAGTGTTGAGTTTGTATTCACAGCATTATGCAGTAACTTTAAAAACAGATTCAGATCATAACAAGACTATCATCGTAAGGTATTGTCACATGTAACAAGGATGGAGGGAATAGCCTGCGCTAGCTTGTTACTTATGAGAGTTGTCTCTTGTGAATGTCAGTCAGAGTTTTGTAGCTGCTCTATAAACAAAACTCAGCCATAGAACATCACAACAAAACTAACAATCTGCAACTGTGGGGCTTGAAAAATAATAAAAATTAAAACTACAAAATGATAATTAAATTTAAATTGAAATGAAACCAGTTTTAGCTTGTACACTGCCTAAGCCAGCAAAACCAGGAACTGACCCAACCCTGTTACTGAGAATCAAAAATGAGTCTCAGTGCTAAGTGACTTGTGGTTTTTATCTGCTGTGTCCGAGCATACCGTGCTGCTGCAAGTGTAAGTTTGTCAGTTTTACATTTCCAGGGAACAGGTTTATTCTACATGTAGATATAGAAAATGTTTTTGACTTTCCTGCCGGGCAGTTGGGGAAACTGGCTTTGACAACCAGCAGAGTTGAGATATGAACCTTGACAGGTCTGCCTATTGTGTGTGCCTGAGGGAAACTCATCACCTGTCAGGGCCAAAATGAATATGGGCCAGAGTGTTAGCCATTTTTGTTGCCTTTCAGTTCGTTGTTTGGATATTAAAATGAACAGTTTTCGCCTACTGCAGTCACACAAAGCTGCCATTTTCAGGGGGTCACAAGAAACGTGACAGTGACAGTGTAATAGTGATGGAGGTTTGCCCCACCCCCCCCCCCTTCACAGCCACCCCCATGTCTGTCCCTCTGCCTTGTGGTGTGAAGCTATTGTGGTTATAATTGCCTTCAAGACTGGCTTAGACTCAAGACCAAGGATCTTTCAGCTGTGATCTGTTAAGCCTATTACATACTTGTTGCGTGAAAACACACAATCCTGTGAAGATCAAAGCCCGTGTGTGAGAGCCAATTTGTGCCACTTGCTTCGGCATCACCAACATCCCTTCTGTGCTGAGACACTGTATATTGTAGGTCTTTTTTTCTGTAGATCATTAGCACTTGAATACAGAACAGACAATACAATAAATCCGGAGATCTTTGATTGTAAAAACCAGCAGGTTGTGGCATTGGAATTTCTGTGCAGGATAAGGCAACAGCTTTAACAAGTGAGATGGAAATATGGCCGATGTTTAAGAGTATGCACTTTGACTTTTATTGGCAGCTTTCACTTTAATTCTATCCATACACAAACTCATCACATGAAACTGTGAATATATGCTACAAATATCCTGAATTTAATAAATTAAAAATTACTTAAAAATGACTAAACCTGATGTTCATTATAGGAATAAATCATTACACTCTACACTCATAAGATTGATGGCCCCTTCGTGTAAGGTAATTTGCAGTTAAATGTGCAGACCACATCCAGAGCCTATTAAAGAAGCTGTGGGTACGTCAATTTAACTTCTTGTCCCAATTAAGTAATGTTACAGAGAGCCAGTGGGGTTACAAGTGCTTTAAACCTATTGAACTGTGCTGTAAAGAGCTTTGAGAGGTGACCTTGTACAGTGAATACATTACATGACGTGGTACAGTTTGGTATAGTGGCAGACTCAGCCTTCATCTTTCCTCCATCTTGTTGTTCTGTTTTTCTCCACTATAATACTAAAAGGTTATGTAAACTTTCAGACCCCATGGCATTTCTCAAAGCACACAACTGTATGTACGAGGACTTGCAAACAGGAGATGCCCTTTTTGAAACAAATTGGGGTACTAAAAAGACCGTCTGTCCCCATCTACTCATGGTGATGTTTCCAGGTACAACCTCTGCAACTCTGATGCATTAAAATGTAAAAGGATTCAGTAAACTCACTATCAATGTGTCTGGGAAACACACATCTATTTTTTCCCAGAAAACATTGTGAAAAATAAATGTGTGTTGAAATAGTGGAAGTAAATGCAAAAGAAACCTGAGTGTAAACAAATACAAACACAAACAAATGAATAAATGAATAAATGAAAATCAACTCATGGAGTGTACACAGTATCAATAAATGTAATACACTATTTTCTCTACAGCAAGAAGAATCTTCACTGCACAATCAAAACAACAGGTAGTCTTGAATATTTGCAAAATATGTGAGTACATATCCTTGTATGAAAAACTTATCCTTATAAGAAGTGGTATGTGGAAAATACCTATCATTATGAGAACTGGTTCTAAGGAGGACCGGTATTTTGTAAGAACCGGTTCTTTTACTGTACTCATCCTTGTAAGAATCGGTTCATGCAAAATAATTACCCTTGTAAGATCTGATTCTTCTAATGGTTCTTATGAGGATAACTTTCAGTGTTTCAGCGGGCTTTCATTTTTTTTTTGTGCAATCATTTAGCGTGTGCTTGTCTTTACAGAAAGTGCATGAGGAAGCAGTAGTGTTGTAGTACTCGAGATTGGTCTTGACCACATTTTCAAGGTCTTGGTCTTGTCTCGGTATCGACCACATTTTTACTCGATCTTGTCTCGGTCTTGGATGAGCCGGACTCGGGTTTTTTCCTCAAGAGCATCCGAGACCGCGGCTGCAGTGATTTAAAAAAAAAAACTGCATTGGAGAGTGAAACTCTCACATTCAAACGTATCAATAAAGTTTGTCAGTTTGAAAGTGTTAACGTTGCCCTCTGGCTGCCCCCCAAGTGCCACGTGCCAGGGATGAGAAGACGATGGAGAGAGGAGGCCACCGTCTGTGGCTGCGGAGATGTCCTCAAAGTCATCTATTATAAGATTTGCTTAATCAAAACACAAAGCATTTGTTTGCAAATCCAGTGGAAAGAGAAAACACTCAACAGAGTGTAAAGTCTGTTGAGACGGCTGAGACCATGTCCAACTTTTATCATCATCTTGAAAGAAAACACAAGGAAAAGTAAGTGGCAAACATTAATGTCATTATTAATCAGCTTTATGTGCTTTATTGGTCTGTCCCTTCTTTTTTTTACCATAGGCAAAACTTTAACACATGACCAACGGTTTGTCAGCTCTAGCCTTCCTAATTTCTCGGAAGCTAAGTTAATATTACAGGTTAGCTTGCTAATGAGTTGCCACAGACAGATCGTCTTTAAATAGACGTTAAACGACTAAACGTCTTTAGTTACAAGTTACACTGATAGAAAACAGTCAGTCTGTGTGCTTATGCTTTTATTTGATTTGGTAGGTTTCAGTGATATTTCTGCCCTTTGTCATCATGACATCCACCGAGCATGTTTAGGTCACAAAATGTTGCAATCTCTCATTTTTCTAAAATGCAACCAAACTCTACTTTAAACTCACCTGTATAGTGAGTGGGCCGTCTGCCCTGCTACTGCACACAGCACTGTTGCCTCGTTTATTCAGTTCATTATTATTTGCATCTTAAATCTAACACACTGCATTTCCCAAACCCAGCAACACACCAAGTGTAAACTAGTTTAGATAAGTGGTTTTCTTATGCAAAGTCAAAAGTTTGGACACATTTTCTCATTCAAGTCAATGGAAAAGTGTGTCCAAACTTTTGACTGGTACTGTATGTGTTTCCATGTTGCCATGTTTGTTGTTGAGAATAATTATCAGGTCTTAATTTTAACAAGGTTGGAGTCATACTGCCTCTCTACTGTCTACTGTTTGTCATGCATCATTTTGAAAAATGACAAAAAAATTTTAGATATTGTAAATGTTTTTTGTTTCAGACTCGCCTTTCAAGTCTCTGTTGTTCATACATTGACTGTGACAGCACTTACTTTTGAAAGCACCATGTAAAATGGGGAAATTATTTTCTACTGCAGGCCTGTTGGCCTTACAAATGGCTTTATATTTAAAATAAATACCTTTTTCATTATGACTAAGACTAATGCTTCTGTTGATTACATACAGTATCATATACTCATTATACAAGATAATACACACTGTGTAATTTATCAATCAGTGACTGATTGACTTGGTCTCGGTCTTGACTCGGTCTCGCCCCCCCTTGGTCTTGGTCTTGTCTCGATCTTGGCATGCTCTGGTCTTGGTCCTGACTCGGTCCCAAGTTAGGTGGTCTTGACTACAACACTAGTATCACGGGTAAAACTGTGTCTCCATCTCTGTTGAAACCCTCAAAGATCAGCACAGACATGTCTGTCCCTCTAACCAGAGCAGTGGGTGAAGAAGGCCACTACTCCTCAATACTCAGTTCTGGCAATTTAACATTTTACCCTCTGGTGTATGTGACTTTATCTTGTATGCCAACACTTCTAACAAGCTGCTGTGAGTACTATTTTCTGCCCTCTACATCGCAGCTTCTCCGGGTGATTCGTAATGGCAGCAAATAAAGTGAATTACCAGAGGGCACAGTGTGACACTCACCTGCTCCCATTCTCACCTGAATACTTTACTCTGTCAGTGTTTGAAGTGCTTTGTTTGCGTGACATCCTAAAAATAGAAAGAAGAAAAAGTATCCAGGCATACACACACACACATAAACACACACATACCCACCAAGATAGTCAGAGAGGCCGTTGGTAGCGCATGTGTTCCAGTCACTCTGCAGGAGCATCATCCTCCCTTTCACTAATGCTTAATTTTTCTCCTTTTGAGTAACAGGTCAGCGTCTATGTTAGCACCTTGAAACATCGAGAGCTTTTCCCAGCCCAGAAATCTTTAGATTTTTAAGTAAATTTTCAAGTTATTAAGGAGTAAAATGAATAAATATTACATGTTTGACATTGTGCTCTGCCAAAGGTTCCTGTTAGGTGTGTAGTTTGACTTTTAACATATATAATTAAAACGAGAAAAAATTGGCGGCAGTTTGAGCTTCCATAAACTTTGTTATATTCAAATTTTTCACCTGAAAGAGTAAAACTCTCAGGGCTGTTCTTATAACATCTGGGGCTATAGCCTCAGTTGTTCAGGCCTGAAGATGCCCCTGATGCAGCCAGTTTTCAGTGCTGGAATTTAAAATGACTGTCTCTGTTCCTTGAGCTCTGATTTGGGGCTCCTAAATATTTCCTCTGGGTCATGATGACAATAACACCAGGACATTTCAATGCTCTTGGTTCCCTGAATGAGAGTCTCTGTTCCCTCATGCAGGGACCTGGGCTCAGCAAATTGGAGAATCTTTGATGTGCATAATAAATCAGCCTTTTGCTTTCACTGAAGTGCCCCTTAAAGGATTCCAAGACATGAGCATTAAAGCACGATTACAGTTTATCTGCAGACTCTGCTGAGGCATGAAGATATTATGTTAATGCACACTCTACAGAAAAGTGCCGTTTTCACAATCCTTCTAATTTATTTGTTATTATGCTGCATTGCGGCTGTTATGGTGTATAAATCTTAGGCTGTATCATACTTTGTCTTCTTGCTCTCTTTCTTTCATTTTGCTCCCGCTCCATTTGTGATGTCATTTCATCCTCCATTTTGATTCCACATGGTCTGCAGGCTGATTTAATGTTGCTCAAAGTCATTTTTAGCCAAAAGCACAAATGACACAAAGATGCATGTTTTCTTCAGCATTTAGACACCAGGGAGGTATGGCCTGTTGCTATGATGTAGAGTAGCTGAAGACAACTCAAGAGTCATCATTTGGTTTCAGTGGCAGACCATCACAAAAGGTGGGCACTTTTGTCTATCTGCTGGTGGCAAAGCTAAAGACGAGTTCTAGGAGCAGACCTTTGGGTGCCATAGGGTCGGTCCAGTTAGTGGATTTTGCTGTCAACACAATCAAAGGTCTTAACTTTTGGAGTCCCACTGGGGTGAATGCAAACAGTACAGGATACTGCCACAAACACACACATGCCATTCTGTGAGCCTTGTGCACCGCAAAGTCCTCAACAGTTTGTTCTTTGTTCAACTTTTTAGCTTGACTGTTCTCAGTATATGCAACCACTTCACATAGTCTTCATATTGCTCCTGAAGTTCATAAGCAAACAAACATGTAAAACATTGAATTTGTCACCAGCATTTTAGCATTTAGCTGGACCCTCATGCACCTGTTGGTAACGCAAACAAGGATATATGATTTGTGCCCCTTGGGAAAGGTAGATCTGCAAATTTTTCCATCTTAAATGATAAAAACTGACCTGAAGAAACACAGAAGCTGATCAAGAAGGAATTAACATGTGCAAAATGAGTTTGATGTCTCTAGCTAATTTTCCTGTTAATGACAACTCTATTGGGAGTGAATTTTGTATTTAACTCACTGGATTTAATTATATAAAGTAAAATTATGTATAATTAAGCAAATGGTCATACTGACAGCAGCCTCTATCTGCCTGTTAGGTGCCACACAGTCACTGGTAGCATTGTGTGTCTTCCCAAACTTCACCTTCCCATCCAACTTTGGTCACTTTTGGCTTCAAAAAACCAAAATGGTGACAGCTACAATGCCAAACTTGAGAATTCAAAATGCTAGTAAACAAACCACCAATTTACTGTCATGGTTTACTGCCAATCAGAGAGCTAATTCTTTTTTCCCTGAATGATAACAACCAATTTCAGGTAGAAAACGTGCTTGTCTCCAATGCATTATTTGCTCTTTGCTGAATAACATACAGATTTGGGTCCAGACACTCTAGGCAAAAACAAAATATTATCTGAGTTTGTATTGTTTGTTTTTCCCTTTCAGATTGGCGAAACACCAGCAAATGACTTCCTGTCTGTGTATTTCTGCATGCCTCTTTGCCCAAGTGTCATGGTTTTAAGGTTCATTAGTTAAGTAGATATCAGTTTTACTGGAGTGAATGTGGCACCCGTCCATTTTGTGCCATTAAGAAAATCAATTCAGCATGCTTTGATTTTTTTTTGTGAAAGAGCTGGCTGCATGTGCAGAATACTTAAAAAGTGATTTAACAAGTCAGTGTTCTATAAATGTAGTTCATCTTCAAGTGCACTTGGTAACATCATTAGTAATATAAGCGACATGATTTCTTTATTCAGGGAAAGATAACTGTGCTTTACAGACATGTCCTTCAATCATTTCTACTCCATAGGAAATACACAGCAGAAGCTCAGTTCTCTAGTAGGGTCTAGAGCCATGGGTTTGTTTTATTGCTGGATAGAAATTTAAGGCCATGACATACTCGCACACCAGCAACTGTCACAAACAAGGCTGCATGGGAAATGAAAGCTTTACTTAATCTAAAACAAACATTATCTTCAGTTGTGATGAAGTTCAAGAGAATTTTGCTGCTTTTGTCCATTCAGCACCCATTTCACAAAATAATGCACATCATTTCTAAATGGAAAAGAAGCAGGGAAAAGAGAAAACTTTTCCAGCTAAATTTTGAATCCATTTACACAAGCTATTTCTGCAAAATTTCAAGGAAAACTGTATGGATAACTCGTACTCCTTTCAATTCTAATAAATTCCTCAGTTTCATCACCTTCAACCTGTTTAACCTAAAACCATCAGGTGAATTTCTTCCAATGATGAGTTCAAGCAAATTCTTATAGAAACAACCTGTAAAACATAATAAAGTTTTAAGTCATTATGTAAAACACAAATGTAGTAGGTGTGCAGACCATGAAGCTTAAGCAAACACTCTGCACACCTCTATCTTTAATTCTACATGAAACATGAGGCTCTTCATTTTTATCAATTTTACTGTTATTTACTTAACAATGACCAACTATGACAAACTTCACTTTATATCTTCATACATCAAAATAACAATGATAACACTGCATTTCATTTCACTACTCTTACTCAGTGTTCATACTAAGTGTCAAACACACTCTGTGAGATCAATGTTTATGAGAATGGCATTTTGAAGCCACACTCAGATCATAAAGGGACGTCAAGATTGTCATATCAAGTGCCCATTAGGTCGTCTTTCCCAACTTCCATTTAAATACAGACCTTTAAAGCTAAGCTCCATGGGAAAATTAAAGTCTTAATTAAACGCATAGCTGTTAATCAACAGGTCGTGGCACAAACAATTCACAGCTGCATAACAGTCACACCATGAAAACAATGCGTTTGGCAAAGCAGAGGGTTAAATTTGAAAAGATAATGAAAAGATGCAGGTTGTTAAAATTGTTGCACCTCGAGCAATCTGGGTCCCATCACTGTGAATAGCATTTTTTGCTGCTGGGTAAAATTAAAGCTGAATTACCATAAACACTGGACTAAAAGAAAAACAGCCCTGTGTTTTTGATAGCTCAGCAGATTACACACAAACATAGATCTGCAGTAATTGAAAAAATACCTTAAAAATCTGCTCGGCATACACACAACTGAGAGAGTTTTGAAGTGATGGGTTTGGAAATTGAGGTCCTTGTTGACCTCTGTTGCAGCTGCTCTCGTACTCTGATCTCTGCAGTAGTGGATATGTAATGAATTAATGGCTCAGCCTGTTGGAATAAGGGATTTGAAAATGGAGCTTAAATAAGTAGACAAATCAAATAAACACCCTCAGTTGGTTTTGGCTCATAACATTTTTTTACAACCACATTTCTCACTGAGACAGGTGCCAGTTTAAACAGCCTGCATGAAAACGGCATAAAATGGCTCTTAAGTTGGCAGATGGGGACTGGAATGGGGTCCAATAGCCACAATTTCAAAATATCCAGAATGGATATTGTTATATTTATGTATATTGACCAGTATAGAGCAAGTGTTTTTCTCGAAGGCAAAAACATAAGGTAAACCTTAAATTTTGCATGCACTGGTGCAATGAAGCAGCACATCATCTGTATGCTCTATGCTCTGCATTTACTCTTTATAATTATTTTAAGCAAATCTCCTTGGCTCCCATTTCAACAGTGACAACTGTTGGGTCTCTGGAAATCATAGTGAGGAGTCTAGAGACTTGCATGATATGGAAACTGACACCACTGGTCAGACTGTGACAAACTGGATTGGATCATATGCCTTAATACTGGATCCCAGAGTTTAAAGTATGACACTGATATACAGAGTAATTAAGAAATAAAATATAAAAAACAAAAGGTTCAAAAAAATTCAAATTTCTTACTCGACAACGTGTATTGTTTATTGTGTTACTTAATAAACTGAGAGCTGAAATTTGTGAGTTGAAAGAATAATATTCGAATGTGAGTCAATTAATGCTTTTCAAACTGTTTAGTCTGATGGTTTAATAAAGACTCAAAAGGATGATCATTTCAGATCATCTTTGCTGTTGCTAATACATCTTTCCCAAAGATTCTCCTGGGTTAGTTTTATGGGATGACATCTTTTTTCCATTTCCTGAGCGAAAATAGCTCTAAAAAACAGAAAAAAATTAAATAAAAAAAATAGCTCTAACTTTCTTGGGTTCTCTTAGTATATTCTATTTTGCACGCACACGCACACACACACTCTTAAGGTACATTAGTATACAGGACAAATTGGTCATTTAATCACATCCATCAATTGCTTCCTGCTTCTCCACTTTACTCCCGCCCCCCTCAGGGAGTGTATGACATGGACCGGACAGGTCGGTTGAAATGTCACCTTCATTAAACTGATCCACAATCAATAGTCAGGCTCTGAAGTCCCACAGCGGCCAATCAGACAACAGACATACGTACAGAGAGGCAGACACAGGCAGAGTTGTCACTTTATCACTTAAAACAGATTTTGTGCTAAAATAATTTAGCAATCAATTTTACTAAAATTAAAACAGTACAGCATACATCTATATTGGAACAATGAATATTTCCAATAGTTTTCTAACAGCACCAAATCCAAGGAATTCTCAACTGCTGCTGAACTTTTTTACTAATGCTGACCAAATTTTTTTTTTTAAATTTAATTAAACTGTTCAACATTTTCCTTGAGTGAACATTCAGAACCATTATGAAAACCATTACAACAATTTATTGGAGCAGTTCTGATGTCAACATAGATTGTAAAAAGTCTACCTGTGAATGTGTTATAACAATGTTTTATAGTGAAAGATTTTACTCACGGATGTACAGGGAGCTGTCTGTTGTTATTGACAGCTCATGGAAAATACCAACTCTGACATCACTGACTGAGGCTGAAATAAGGCTGAATGATATGGCGGTAAAATAGGATCTTCGTTTACTTGATGCTTTGTTCAACAATGGTTACCAATTTTAACTGATTATTTTTCTGGTAAATGTAGCATGATTAAAACATGTTTTCTGTCTTAATGTGCAAGACTTTTTAGGAAGCATGATTAAACAGACCCACTAAGATGCGTTTTTTAGGGGGTAAAATAAAAACTGGTTTGTTGTAAACAGCTACTGACTCTTAGCACTACATAGTAAGATAAGGTTAAGATAGATGTATGGACAGCTATAAGACAGGAAGTGGAAAAGACTAAATTTGTTTACATCTGTTTATTATTCAAATGATTTGATAGATCCCTCGGTCTGCTGTGCTTACGACTGTGGGTTTCATCCTTTATGACGTTTTTTTTTTTACTCTCTTTTACTTTTTTATTTACCTCTCTTTTTCTCCCTGTAGTACTCACTGGATGATAGTTTGAGTGTTTACATGATCCTATTAGGCCAATATTTGCTCCAAAAGACACAGCAGCTACCTCAGTTGCAAACATACAGGAACCTTTGATATCAGACCTCCTCTGTCTTCATATTCATTCTTTCCTTAAGTGTTCAATTAAACCTCCACAGGGAAATGGTCTGTAAATTGCCAACACTTATTGGAATTTCAGATAATTAGCTGAGGAATTATGACACTTCCAATCATTTTAAAACCACAGGAAGTGCCATAAAATTATTTAATTTTTTTGTAAAAAGGAGTTGTTTTTTCCTAAGTGGATGGTTTGGAACCCTGATATTTTGTAGAGATATTGAGGTCCACCCCCCCAATTGTAATAACCTTAATGACCTCAAATAGCATTAGCAGGTCCACATTTCTTGTCCAAAACTTTGGTTTTTGAATAACTACTTTCCAAGCTAATGACATTGCAATTAAACTGAGCTATACTTTTTAAACTGCTAATTATGAAATGTAAGCAAAACACTAAACCAAGATGTAAACATCAAAACATTGGAGACATACTGCCAACTCTCTTTGGGTATAATGAGGTCTCCAAATGTGGTTCTTTCTTACTTTACCATGCTCTGTAGGTATGCTCTCAACTCGACCAGTTGTGTTAGATGGCAGTCCAGCTCTGAGGGGGGTTCTGTCCCAACGTTTCTGCATGTTAAAAGGGAGTTTTTCCTCCCCACTGAGTGCTTGTTCATCTGGGAATTGCTTTCTCTTGTTGTGTTTCATTAAATTAAATTATAGAGTGTGGCCGACACCTACTCTATATGTAAAGTGTCTTGAGACAAGTTATGTTGTGATTTCGCACTACATAAAAAAAGACATAACTTTACTTGTCTTTCCTCTGATGGCATACACTCATGCATTGTTGCATATGCCTGCCTGGGTGCAACAGGTTGCCACTGGACAGGTGTATGAGAGCAATGCTGCAGGGCTGGATGGTTAGGTGATTAGTAAAAGGTGAAAAAAAAGATGTATCAACTGCCAATTTTTAATTTTAAGCATTTAAAGGTTTTGTTAAAGTGACATCAGTGTGAAAGGTGAGAGGCCTAGACAAGAAAAATACTTTTAGTATGCAGGGAAGAAAGAAGGAAATAGAAACAACTAAAACTAAGAGAAAAGAAAGGACATGGAAAGAACAAAGACAACAAAAATATCACCGAAACCAATGAGAATCAGTGAGGGATTACATAAAGACTGTTTTAATTTACTATGCATAAAAATTCATGGGGAAAGCAAATTAATAATGCAAAAGACATTACAAAGACTTCTGTGAAACTATTCAAGGAAAGCATTATTAATTCAATCAGCATTGTAAAGCTTTGTTAATATACAGTGTGTGAAAGCTGCAGTGGTCGAACTTCTTTTTTCTCTTTCTGTTTATCTTTTAACTGACATGTTCTGTCCACTTCATACAACTTCATGTGACCACAGGAAAAAACCATGTATTTATGCCCCACAGACACACATATGCCAGCAGTAACTCTCACTTTTCTTCCACAAAAGTAACTGGATGTGTGTCTAGGCTCTGTGGGAAATATGTTTGTATTAAAATCTTTGTTTCTTAAGCTTGTATATGACAGATGATGAGAAGTTTTCTCTTGGTTGGCCAGCTAATCCTGAGGGTTCCATTAAAACCTGTTTGGTGTAAAAAAAAAATGCAGTTTGGTGAGTGCGGATGGCATTTAGTACCCTGCCAGATGCTTAATGATATACATAACAGAGCCAGTGAAGGTCTAGCTAATTTAATTAAAGTGAAAAGAGGTTTGTGCACCACATTTGAACCTCAAGCAGGAAGAGGTATTGCCCACTAAAACAATAAGATCAGACAATTAAAACTTTGCTAAATCATCCTCCCTGCTGTGGGGAATTAGAATTGTGATTTTGAAGTCAGCTGACTTGTCTAGAACATGAAGACCTACTTTTTAACAGAGCTGACATGGGCTGGATGGTTTTAGTTTGGACGACATGAGCAAAATTCTGTCTGGCTTTGTGACTTGCTTTCATCTGGCCACATACACATAAAGTGAGGGTTTGTGTTCATGATTTTGACACTCAACAAGAAATCCAATTCCATCCCATTTTTTCTCCCCACCATTTTTCCTCATGACTCCAGACATTTATTAAGGTTATTTGTACAGTAACTGAATGAACACAATTTCTTTTAGTATTCACACTACAGACTATTTTGTGATGGGATCACACTATCCACATCACCTATTTAGTTATGGTGCACTGTGAAACTGAGTTGTGAAACAGGTAAAAGGGGTTGATTTAAAAAACCTAACCATTCTGAAATGGTCAACACAGTAGTACTGAAATATCTGTGTTTTACTGAAATATGTTTAAAAAGGGACTGTAAAACGTTAATTATTAGTCTAGACTGCAGAATGTGTCACTATTGGCAAGAGATTAGTAATGATTTGTTTGACAACAGATTTTGTAAATGTGATGCTTCCTATGACTGTGAGCTTTGTGACTGCATCTTGCATGGTTGTGATATGACTGTACTGACAGATATTGGCACTTTTTGTCTTTCTTGGGACATATGAAGTAGTACTAATAACTGCTTCTTATTACATTGGTTGTATCCAGAAGCACATTTTATCATGATCACACACACTCACACACAGAGTTTCAAAGTTAAAACAATAAGCAAACATTCAAGCTCACACTGACACACAAATTTGCCCCTTCAACAGTGAGTATAAATCAGTTTGTACCTTCATGTGTAACTGTCCATTGACATTGTATGCAATATGTGACTAAAAATCTTATGTGCATTTGTATAAACATACTTCATAGTGTAGTTTCCAGGCCTACCGATGGATGTACAGGCTCCACTAGTGTTGGTTTCAGAAAATATCTGTTCCTCAGGAGAGGGAGTCTCCTTGGCTGAATGAATTAGCAGTTCAGACTGTCAGATTGGCTCTGCTGAATATGTACCCACCGCAGAGATGCCTCCTGAGACTAGAGCTCATCTATTGGCAGGTTAGAGTTAGCCATCTGCAGTGGAAATTCTTCACCAGTTAGTGGCAATGACAGAGCTATATGGAGAATGTCCATGGATGAAGAGATTCTTTTCTCATAGAACCATGGCTACATATGTAACCCTCTTTCAGTGCACTTATACCGAGAGGGAAACATTCAGAATAGATCTCTGTTTTTAAAAGATAGGATGTTGTCAGATGGGAAATCAGATGTTTTTTTCTTAATGTTATATGTAATTTGCGGAAACAGTGGTTGTTTCATTTACAACTGAGTCACTTTGCTGTTTTTTGTCACTTTGATTTAGCCTTTTTTCTGGGCGTTTTCTAATTACATTTTTAACTTTTAACTTTTCTTTATTGCAAAAATGTAGTTTATTTCTGCACTTTATAAAAAAGGCAAAACCTCACCGCATCACACCAATCAGTAATTCAACAGGCTATGGAGACCTTTGAGAGGATTATTCACTAAAAAGCGTTTGTATTCATGTAATTCACATTTGTTGAGAAAGTGTAAAATAAAAATGTCACTGAAAAGAACCTCTTACACTGCATAAAGCGAGTAGCTTCTAATATTGCCTTGACCTGCCACACTAAGCTAACTTCTTTTCCACATCCCCTTTTTAATTTTTTTTTTTCAAATTTCAAACTTGTTGTCATTAAGCTCTTTGACTTCAGTGACAGCACTTCACACAGCTCACCACACAAGTAGCTTTAATATAGACTTTTATGTGTAAAACTGTTTGAGTTCCTCTTTACTTACAGAAAAATTTAATCTTGGTTATGATCATCAATGTTGTGCATAGTTAGACCAAAAATGAAAGTAAGGAGTAGGCTGATGTATTTCAAAATCTTTTCTGTTCTATTAACAGTAGTGATGCATTTATTTCTAATCATACTTTCTTGAGTAACATCTAAATAAGGAATTGATTGCTTTTTTGGGAAGTAACTTTTACAGTGTACCTCTTTCACTGGTTTTTATGTTTTCATGTGTTTTGTTGTTTCTCTGCATGCTCTGCAAGGAGCCATCAGGTAAATCTAGTGTTTCAAATGATCACTAGAGTAACAACAACAACAACAACAACAACAACAACAATAATAATAATAATAATAAAGTATCATGTCCACCTGAGAAAAACTTCAAATCTTTTCGTTGATCCCTAAAATTTACACTTCGGGCCATCTTCTTTTCCACTTATAATAAATACCTACAATTCCCATCAACCACAGCTCCCTCTGCTAACCTAACATAGTTAATATCATACCTTCCTAGCACCTGCATTGGCACTATCACTGTAAACATATTTGCATGCTATTTAGCATTTTGCCTCCAATACAGCCCCATAGTGCCACTAGCTTTAACTTAACACAATGTGTAAAACGAAAAATGAATGTTAAAAACTGTACGTATTGCTTCTGTTGAGACTGCTGCTGTTTATTAATGCTGTGCATCATGCAACCTATGTTAGTGTTATTTCTGTATTTGGGGCACTTGGATAGGGTAGAACTGACTTTACATCTATTTTGGATGCTTGTTTCTTTTTTAAAGTAAAAAAATAAAAAGAAATAATGCACATTTGTTCGTGTGCTCCACACAAGCCTAATAGTGAGTGATATCAACCATAATGAACAGGTCATGATTGAATCTATCGGTCTCTGTTCCTCACATTTTTATACGCCTCCTTACATCTCCTATCATTCCATTACAACAGCCTGAATCCTGCTGACCTCAACTATTCTCTCCTCTATATACCTCACCGTGTGTGTTTGTGTGTGTGTCCCTGTTATCTCCCCACAGCGTAATAACAGGTCTTTGGCCCCGAACAGAAGCCGAGTGCGAAGAGCAAAGCTATCATTGCCAACATAATAGACTTATTCTACACTGCCTGTGAATGTGTATGTGTGTGTGTGTCTTTTGCCTACAGTTACATCTAGTTTATCATTGATAAATTCATGTCCCTGAAATCCCCGATGTTCACTACAAACACATACACCCACTTACTCATGCAATTTCAAAGCCACCCACACTTAAGTAGAATGCATTACGATTATGGACTGTCTGGCTGTCTAAGAAGCACAGCCTCTTCAGGGGTGAAGAATAGGCAATGGGAAAACGGATGTGGTTAGATGCAAATACGGGCAGATTCTAAATCTGACTCTCAGGTACTGATTAATCTACACTTGACTATGTTACCACAGCAACTGCAGCTTTTTTTCTTCAGTAGATCTAACTTTTTGAGCCATAAAAGATGAGGAGGAGTTATGAGGCAGAATACGACCTTCTTTGTTCATGTAGAAAAACAGATGCTGACAAAAGGAAAAAAAAAAATCTTCACACTAAGTCCACTTGTTTTAAACCACATCTCTTTTTCTTCCTAACAGATACAGCTTCTCAGCCCTCATGAGGAATTCACATGATAACAAGAGCTTGCATATGGGAAGATCATAACCCCTTTTTCTGCTTGAGGATAGTCACTTTCCTTGGCTATTAAAGTTCTCCTTGATCTCTCTCCATCTGTCTGCTGGCTCGTGGTTAATGACCTCAGATTGTAACCTGTTCTGGTTCAGTGTTAAAATACAGCTGATGTGTCTATTAACCTTTTCCACTGCCATCACATGCGGAATCAAATAACACTACAGTTTTCCTCTCGAGGGGTCTCTATCTGCTTGTAGAGCTTTCAAGGTATAAAAGTTTTTAGTAATCGTTAACACCTTTTGCCTTGGAAATTCTGGCTGTTCTGACAGTCCAGCCACATAAACCATTAACTGGACAGTGTCCATCTATGTCTGCCACTGTGGTGGGAGATTTTTATCAGCTGTCGTTGTAACTGCTGGTCCTCGCTGAACTGTTTGTGCTCTTTGTAGGAGGGTCCTCACCACCTTTTATGTTGTAAGTGGCGGCTGGAGTTCAATTTTCGGGTCATGTGTCTGCATGAGTGGACTCTTTGTACTCTGCAGCCTTCATGCTCTTGAGCTGTGCACTTTGATGAGCATATTGTCCATGTACCAATACCAGATGTCAATCAGTGTGCTCCAGTCCTCTCTTCATGTAACGTTTACTGTTGTTTGGGGTACCTGATTCAACTGCACAATGCTGAAAGACTGAAAACAACTTTTCACCCAACTGTAAAATGCCTCATGCACAAGTTAGCTACAATGGAAGAGAAGAATGACTTCATGGTAGCACTTATTGTTTGCTTGTAAGCATTTCCTTTGTAGATGAAATAGGTATTTTGAGAGCACAACTGCACTGATTGAATGATCTAATCCAAGTTAAATTTAGTTCTTTTTGCCAGCTGAGGTTATGTGATTGTGTTTGCTTGATGATGTTTACCACCTGCTCAATAGAGATGCTGGTGAAAGGCATCCTTACTGGCAAAGTGATAATACACTGAGTAACCATCACTATGAATTTCATTTTAAATGCTCTGCCAAAATTGGACACACTAATACCAGGAGCAGACTACACTTATTTTGTCTGGTAAAATGGTTACTCTGTCAGATTTGGTGATTGTATTACATTCAGACTACACTTTTCTCCGAAAGTAGTCATAACTTGCTGTCTTATAACTCATCCGCATGATGTGAGCAGGAGGGAGAGATGCTAGGAAAGAACTCCTGGGATCAAAAATGTGAACAACATGGTGTGTATGATAGTGATTTTTATGAATTCAGAAGAGCCTGAATAAGCCTGTTTCACAGTACCAATCAGCAGCACAACAACACCATTTCTCTCTCTGATGCCATGTTTACAGTTGTGCTTGAAAGAGCAGTCCATGCTCTTATATTTGTTAAAGTGGGCAAGAGAGGACAAAAAATCTGACACTCTACTCTTTTTGTCAGGATCCTGTGAGGCATCCCAGATGTGCAAGCAGTTATTGTCCAGTATGACACACTACATGGGATGATATATCAATAATTTTTTTTTTTTGCCATCAGTGCCTGTTTCCATTTCTGTTGCCCTGTGGCTTTTGGGGCATGTCATGTCATCCTAGCACACATGAGCAGCTTCCTAATACTGAGGGTCTTTAGATTTTGTTATAGCTGATAAAGAGAGATTAGTGAGAAGAGGTTCTTCTATGACGCTAGTCCACCTGACTCAAAGCACTGTTCATTTTTACAAGTAACTCTCCGGATTCAAAGACTGGCTTTTTGTGTCTTGAGGGGTATTGAATGTTTTTGTGCTGTACTTTTCCTTTGTGAACTTAGTCAGTATTGGAATCTATCATAGCCTAACTACAATGAATCTAAACTTCAAGTCTGCAGGGGGTTGAGACTTTTACACACAAAAGACTCAAGTTAAACTATCATTTTAATTTTGTGATTATGAAAGAGTTTCACAAAAGACATTATAAATAGAAAAGGAGAGAACTTCAGAATTTGGAGAGTGTTTCTATATGTGTTTTTGTTGTCTCACTCTGCTCATTAGAGAGTTTGGGGGGAGGTCACGAGTCACAATCCACTTCCCTCCTCGTGAATACACCAGTGGATTGAGGCAGCGAGGACAGGGTGAGGGCACTGGGGAAGGAGTGTGAGGCTGCGCACAGCACTTGAAAGCCCTTTAAAGGGAAATCAATAAAAGATCACAGTTTTGACTTTTATTCAGCTGTTGACAGGATGCTGCAGGGGAGAGGATGAACCTGATAGTTTCCTTAATCTTACTGTGAGATCTTCTGTCTTATGCTATGAGCACAAGATTTACCCAACTTATTCAAACAATAAAATTACTGCTTTGTGTTCTAATATTCTTCTAAGTTAAAGCTCAGATATTGTAGAATTTACCGATATCTTACATTAGCAAGTAGGTTTGTGAGTGTGCACATTTTGCCCTTGATCTTAGGCCTGTGTGTACTTTGTGTGTGGGTAGTTATGAGAAACAGAGCGAGAACAGACAGTGACTCACTCATCTTAAATGTCACAGGGTTTGCTGAGGTTAATGCATTGTCACATTTTGTTTAAGTTATTTATGAAATTAAGATATCTCTGCCCTTAAGACCAGTAAGTGGCCATGCGTCTGAAAATTACCGCATCCACAGAAAATGCATGTTTCTTTTAAATGTCAGAGGAGGTCTCAGCATTTTCACCCCCCCATGACCTTTTGCTTAAATAGCAATTACATAAAGCATATGTACACATTAAAAATTAAGAATTGATCTTATTAATGATTGAAAATGGTTCTGCCATCAAAAAAATGAGAATGGGTCATTCAAGGCATAATTACATTGCTTCATCTTCAGGAAAACTAGAGTTCAGAAGACAAGATTGCATGCTGACAGTTTCTTTTACAGTTTTTCCTGTAGCTAGACAATATAATGCTTCTCCTGCTGACCTACACTGAATGTGTGATAAACCTCAAGAGGCGTGTGTCAGATGTCCACCTTTGATAGAAAAAAAACCCCCAAAAAACTTGGTCCCCAGTGGATAAATCCTGCTGATTTAGGTGATTCATTGATTTTTTTCTCTGCTCGCATATTACTAGAGAACTATTGAACGGATTGCTGCCATACTGGAAACAGAGATCTATGATACCCAGAGGACGAATCCTAATAATTAAGTATCATAAACAATAAAGAGTTTTTTCTTTTCTTGTAGTAGAAGTCCATGGCTCCCAGTGGATGAATCTTAATGATTTTAGAAATCTTGTGACTTTTTCTGAAGCACAAACTTTAGGTTCACAATTTTGACTGTGAAAAAGATATCTTGACAACTATTGGACAGATTGCTCAACATTTGGTACTGATTTTCATTTTCCCTTTAAAATAAATCACTCTGTGGGTCCCTTTCTCAAGCCAAATCTTTAATTTGTTAAATTCTAACCAAATACATGCAAAACATATGAAAGCCTTTGTCAAGTAGCAAATTGAAGCATGCTAACATGCTAAACAAATTTATGTTAGCATGCTACAATTTTTGCTCCAGACACCATTGTACCTAAGCATTTCTGTAAGCTTGTTGTGTAATTATACTGTATGTTATGCTGACTAATACTGGGCTTCATATATTTGACATGTGTTTTAGAAGCTGAGGGTTCTTTATTTCTCTACACCCTGTTCTCTACACATAAAGGAGGGCGTATCTTTCCCTCTTTAAAGTGATTAGCCCATAAAAAGATGATGGTTGCGTTGTCTTTCAGCAGCAAGAGAAATAGGAATATGAAACGAACATAAAGAGAATATGAAAGATCGAGTCTCATTATCTATTAATTTAATTTGATTATGTCACAAGGACAGTTGTTATAAAAAGACCTTGACTGTCAAGACAAATGGAAAAAATGAAGTCCAGTTAAATTTTTTTTTTATATTCAGTCTTGTGGAGTAAAATGTACTTTGACATGTTAATGGCAAGGTCTGCCTTTCATCAAGGCTTTGTATGTTGTAGCCTCAGGAAGCCTCGACAATCAACAAGTCACTCGTACTGAATTGCAAGCTGTTGAATGTTGAGAGCTGTAGTATCAAGCCAATTTGTCCTCACTTTCTGCTCATTTTTTTCTCCCTCTGTCTGTTACAGCTCATGAAATCTGCTTATTCTTCTGTCTTTCTATTCAATGGCAGTTGGCTATGTCTCTTGTGGATAATAACATGTATGATAGCAGTTGGTTTATCCCTACAAACAAAAGCCTTATGTTAAGCAATGATGAAAAACATGAATGAGCTCTAAAAGGGAGGAAAGGATATGAAATAATAAATAAAAGCAAAGAATGTCATTAAAAGTGAGATATTGTAGGCTGTGTTTATGTGTATGTGCTATGTGTGTATGTGTGCCTCCCACATATTTCATAAGCAGGAATATTAAGTCATGCATTAAAATGATAATGCCTCATTTTATTCCACTAGAGACTTCTTAATGACCTCTCTCTCTCTCTCTCTCTCTCTCTCTCTCACACACACACACACACACACACACACACACACACACACACACACAC
>JAQMCX010000021.1:14440105-14487953 GCA_029814765.1 Acanthurus leucopareius | reverse complement strand
TTGTATCACTGTGACACTATAAAAAGAGATATACTGCAAATTTCTCCCTCCGTTGTGTATATATATATATATATATATATATATATATATATATATATATATAAGTACACAGTCTGAACAAAAGAATGCAATCAAATTTTTTGTACATTTTGAAATACCAGAGATGGCTCACATCTAAATCCTAAGGATGCACCTAATTAAATATTTATATATAGAAGAAATGTATTATGACTTTTGGCTTGCAAATTTGTTTAAAATACTGAAGAACTTTGAACTAATTCTCAAATAGTCTCAGTTTAATACTTAGGCCTCTTTATGTCCTACACATTTTAAAGAGGCCGTCAGCAAGAGGACTTGCTGATTTATCTTATTCTTGACTTGAATAATGCCTGCCAACAGGTTGGATAGCAAAAAATATAACATTTTATGAAGGAGTGCTAAGGATTAATTGAGGTGTCTCACAGCCTGAGGAAAAAAGCTGCTGAAAAGTGAAGGTGGTATGGCAGTGGATTCTTCCGTATAACCAGACAGCAGCAAAGCAACTGGCTCACAACATACATTTTATATATTTTGCTTTTGGCTTGTTATTATAAAGACTTTACATCACGAGGCCATGCTGATAACTTTAGCCCAAGTTAAATAACATAACATTACCAAACAATCCAATTTGTTAGTTTAGTTTGCTTAGTTTACTTCAATAGATACATTTTACCACTTCATTTCTATGTATCCTGCAAACAGCTGTTTAAAAAACCTGTAAAGCCTGTAAACTCTGATGACATGCCATTAAAATGATAATTTAAATCAAACTCTCAGCTCTTTGTACTGCAGTTCTCTTGGGTAGCACTCGGCTTGTACGGTATCTTGTAAAGTGACTGTTATCATCCAGTGTCACAAGTTGATAGTCCTTTGTTCCACCTCTTGCCTCTATGAGATCAGGTAGATCATTATGTCAGCTGCAATCAAGTAGTCACCAAGTCCGGATCAGACACTTTCCTACATCTGAAATTCGAATCTCTTTCTGCCTGTGGATCAAAGGTTCTAAGCTAAGACGGCTTTATTCAGCAGGGAAAGGTGTGATAAAAAAAAATCTGAGGCCTTGAACCGAAGCCAAGGAAGGAATTTTTCTATGTCAGATCAACTTTATGGGGACTTAATAGTGTCAATAAGCAATTTCTCCTAATGTGAATATGTGTAATTCTTTATACCAGGAGCCTACTTATTAATAAACTGTTTGCAAAGCTGCATCACTTGATATTGGCAGCCTATTTGCACCTGTGATTAAATGACTGTGATCCTTTCTTGATTCTTCCTATGATAATTTAAGGTGGACTCCCACCCCCGCCCCCACCCCCACCCCCGCCGCCGCCACCTTTCCCACACATTTGAAAATTATCTATTAGGTTTTTAACTGCTCATATCTTCTCTCAATTCAGCACTCATTGGCGGTGCAGCAATAAAAATTCATTACAGTGTTTCGCCTAAGGTGAGTGCTTGATATGTGCAGAATTTCATTCTCACACTCCCAGGGGCTGAACCACTAAAATGTAATTTCGACTGCAATAGTTTTTTAGAGGCCGGTGAGGTCTTGCCTTATGCTGTAAGACGCAACTGTAGCGTAACATGTGACTCAGGCGGCATTTTTCAATTATCTCTTGTTGGTTTGTGTTCAGTCATCCTGCAGCGTTTTGTTTGCCTGCCGTGTTTGATAATCCTGAGCCTCATATTGCTCTGACGCTGAACATGTTCAGATTGCTGCAGTCAGATTCAGGTACAAAAATATCACTTTCATAACTGTTGTTTGCTGTTGATTGACACAGAGGACTTTTGCAGTAGACCTGCTTTCACCTTACCAAATCAATTACTGTATATGCTGTCGCTGTCATGTTTTGTTGTGAGGAAGAAAGCCTCGAAGAATTCTCAGGCCATGTGATTCAAATACATCGAGGCAGGAAAACTGTGATTCAAGCATTTCTTGCACAAGATTTTCCTCCTTTGCAATTGTAATTAGACCAGCAGATTGCTTTTTGCTACGACAAAGTGCATAAAGTGTTAGTTTCGATTTGATTATTATGGGTAATTTGTTCTCTGACTTTGCTCGTTTCTTTTCAAACTGAAAGCTAATTTTGTGTTTTATTATGTAAACTGTTTTTTCCAATGACTATTTATCTTTGCTTTGGCTATTTCCATCCCAGATGTCTCATAAAACAGTGAATGATGAAAACTATAAGTTGTCTTATGTGATTGTATGTGCAGTCGTCTCATAATGAGGTAAAGTTTAAGAAGCAATCCTTTGGGTCAAGCTTTTTTTTTGCTTCAAGCTGTGGTGGCTGGCAACAGGCAGGCCATTTAGTGCAAATTTTAATATATTGAAGATCCCTTTAACTAAGAAGTCTATTTTTCTTATGTTTCTCCCCTCAGAATGCCTCACTTTGAGTTCATCGACTCATTTCTGTGAAAAGTTTGTCACCAGAGACTTTACTGAAGAACAACATGTCTATGCACTTCCTCAAAATCTGAGAATCAAATGTACTCGAGGCAAGCTTGATTTAGTATGTCACAAATTCAACAGCCATTTCTGGGCAGAGAAACCTGAAACCTCCTATGCAGAGCAGACTTGTCAGTAAAGTGAGTGATAGTTTGCATCAGCACAACAACTAACAATGTTTCAACCAGAACCAAACATACCGAAGTGAGAGCAGCTGGGTCACTACTGTCTTTTTTTATTCTGTTATCTCGGAATCACGAAAATATCATCTCGTTATCATGGGATAAAGAAATTAATGCATTATCACGAGATAACAAAGCTCATTTTCACATGTTAATGAGATAATTTATTTAATTATAATGTGATAATATGGTTAGTACAAGCTTGTCTTCTCCTTAAATAGTGAGGGCTGAGCTGACTGTTATCTCGAACAGAAAGACAAGGTGCTATTTCTGCTTGAGTTTGACCTTGATTGAAGTACAGTCTGATGGGTTGATCAATAGATACTCTGTTATGTGACATTTTTTGCTACTTACAGGTGTCAAGAGCCGTCTGCATGCTATTGATTGCGGCATTTCTTATCTCTGAAAAAAAATATGAGTTAAGAGGACACAACCTTTCATTTTAAAAACAGACTTCATTATTTCTCGGTAATGCATCAATTCATCCTGTTATCACCAGATACTCATTTTCCTGTAATAATGAAATGATTATTCATTGTTCTCGAGAAAAATGAGTGAAAACAGATAGAAGCAACGATGGCCGCCCTAGCTTTCTTACAAACAAGTTAACAAACAAGAAAAGCAAACTCATCATTCTGATTAATCTACTGTTCACTGTTTTTACTGCACCACAGACTACTGATCTGATGCCTATACATGTTGTACTGTCAGTCTGAGACTGAAACATGGATGAACAGATGAATGGTCATCTTGATGTACACGATACTTTCATCAGTCAACCCAGTGCAAGCAGCAGTGGAGTTAGGTTGGGAACAAGGCCTTTAATTAATAAATCCAATCCAGGATTTCTAAATCAAGGAGAAAAGGAGGATGCATCTCCATCCCTTTTTAACCTTTTAATCAGAAAAAACATTGTTAACAAGGAACAAGGAATGTACTGTATAATGGCAAGGTATTAAAATAGGTCTGAAAAGGAACTTTAAGCTCAACTATTGAACAAGCTTTTATGGATTTTTTATTGCAAAGTTCTCAGCTCTTTTTGGAAGTATTTTTTACATTTTTAATGGATCACCAGTGAAACCCTTACTGGTCCCTACTGGCACTAGACTGTTGGTACGGTAGAAGAAAACAAGACAAAGGGGAACAAGGGAATGACAATGGAATCTTTTAGAGAAAAGGAGAAATACTCCTGCTCTTGTATTTTTGTGATTTCTGGGTACGTTCATGGTACACGACTGGGAAACATTACTGAAGTTTGAGAAAATTGCGTTGCCACTAATATTGTGTAAAAACTATGAAGTAAAGTGTGGGGCTATGGTATCAAAGAAGCTTTAAAAAAACTAGAGAAGCACATATTTGAGGGTGTTGTTGAAAAATATTAGTCGTAAAAATGACAAATTTAAGATATTTTCTCAAATTGCTTTTTGTTCCCTCACTGTATGCAAAACTGTGAATTACATTACAGCATCCTTACTGCATAGGCTTCTGTGGACATGTAGTAATAAAAAAAATGTCTCACTAAAATGTCAAGTATCTCATAGTCTTGGTTTCTTCCATCATATCTGCATTTAAGTACCAGTAGGAACTGGTAGGCACCTTACTGGCACTGAAAAAAAAAACACTTTAGTTAAAGGCTAAATTCTAAAGTGTTATTCTCCTCCATTTTCTCTGGTTTGAAGATTGAGTTGAGCCTCTGAGCCAGTGGGTTGAACTTTCAGAGATCAAGAGCGGAGCAAAGGTGATTTATGGGTTTTCGCTCCTGCGGCACAAATTAGTAGGACCAGGGTTCAATTATGTGCCGTGGTAGTCTTGGGGCGTGGGTACTGTCATAATGAGGGTCAGTAGGGCAGAGCTGGGAAAGGAGGCAGAGGAGACTAGAGCTCTTTAAAAGGCTGGCACTGCCATGTAACTGAACACGAGAGCTCTCAAAGAGGGGAAAAATAAAGTTATGATGGTATATAAATGTTATTTTAATGAAAAAAAGTGAACACAGTTTGTGTAACATTGGACAGTCCAGACTTTTCTCTCTTTTAAAAACCCTAACTGTGAATTTGATTTGCTGTGATACAACTGTCAGTCAGACCTGTTGGAAAATAAATCTTCTTAATGTTGTTTTTCATTTTTATGTCATTTGGTTTCCATGTGCCTAAGCACTGAATAATTTAGGCTATTGTTTGGTTAGTTAATTGCTCAGCCCATTTTTAGCTCCTAAATGTCATTACATTACAGATTTCCTATAAGCTTATGAGAGCTGTTGTTAGCTCAGTTAATGTCAAACAGTCCACCTGTGGCCCCATGTCAAAAACTATATAATACCATTGTGAAAACTGATGTGTCTTTATTGTCTTGCTCTTGTGTTTCCTCACACACTCTGCAGCGACTACCATTGTGTTATTCCACTAATCAATAGCATCGCTAACCATGCATTGACAATGGCTCTAGTCAGCTTCTTACTTGGAAACTCTCCCCATCATCCATCTACCGACACAGATAATTGGTTTACATACAATACATTGGTATATCTCTATACAATGCAGGTATCATTAGAGGTCTGCCGCATGTGCAGCATAGAGGCAGCAAGGAGAAACATGAGACAGAGATAAAGAGGAAGGTTATTAAAAGAAGCTCCGGTGCAGGAATGCAGTAGAGGATGACAGATTTTGAGGCATGAATAAAGATTTAAAGCCAAAGGAAAGAGGAGAGAGAGTTTCTGTTGAATCCCAAATACTGACGGAGCCGCTGATCCAGCGTCTCCTGTGGCATCTGCTTTGTCTGCTTGATCTCAGATGTGCTAATGGCATTAAGGCTGGATGATCTCATTGTCAATGTAATTTTTAATCTTGATGTTAGAAGTGGATGGACAGCAGGAACAGATTTGGACTTAGTGGTAAAGTAAGAAAATTTGTCTGACTAAAATATATATGATGCTATGTATAATCATATAGACATGATAATTTTTTTTAGTTTATTACAAAAAAAGCCAGTCTAACAGCAAAAAGCTTTTTGACCACCCCTGCAAAGTTTTTAGGTTGATTCCTGGTAACAATCTCTCCTTTTATTAAACAACTTTATGGCTCCATACACATTTTCTACTGTTTGGTTTTAGCTGCTACACATTTAAGAAAGATGTTCAGTCAAATGCATTAATTAGTCATTTTACTTACCTTTTTGAAAAATTGTTTCTGTACATATGAACCAGATCCTTAAAGAGCAATAAAAGTGCTTCTTTAGACAGATAGCTAGTCCCATGTAAGTTATGTTTTTAACATTGCACTGGTGTTGACATTGTTGTTATTGTGAAAAAAAAATTCTAGATTTGTTCAATACATTATCATGTAAAATATTTGTTGGTGACTGAAAAACTGCGTACAATTATTTGTGACCAGACTGATCCTTAAAAAATGCAATACACTAAAGGAAAAAATGACAACCTTGCATACATTTGGGTCATTCTCCTGCAGAGGGGAAGCCACTTATATTAATAATTTGATCAAGGAGTGATGAATGCTCTGTGCAAATAGCAGTAATGGGTTTATTCTGTGCATACTCTATTTCCTGTTTGATTATCCATGGGGGTTTTTTTTTTTCGGTTTGTGATTTTTTTTTTCTCACATTGTGCCACAGCGTTTGCAAGAAAAACCGAAGCGAGGCCGCTGTTTGCTCCTGATCAAAGCGTAAATGAGATGGGGGTGTTGTCAGTAATGCTTTTTTTTTCTTTTTCCCATTTGTGCATATTTGATGTTTCCCTCCACAAACCAGAGTGTGAAGCGCTGATGTCTTCAGCTCTTGTACGTAAGAAGAACTGAGCCTCCGAGTGATTTACAGATGAAAGCTGTCAGCGCCACCCTCTCCATTCAGGGAGCCTGGAGAATATTATTGCATCAGAGCTTTTTTGTGACAAAAGAACAAGGGTTCTGAATCGACTTTAGATGAAGTGACAACTGGATATAAGAAAAGGGGGTGAATTTCAACACTACCTTGACAGAAATCATCAAAATTCAAGTTTATGTAAGTCAATGACTCACCTTAGTGTTCATTTTCCATAATAGTGAAAGATCACTGTAGGTGTGTAGGTGAAGCAGGGCTATACATTCAAGTTCTGATGTTAACCAAGCGTCTATAATGTAAACTTGCTTCTGCAGCTGATCCTGTAAGGATAACAGGCTTACATGTCATACAAGCTCAGGGTTCAAATGTTGGTGGAATAGGAATGCATAAATAAATGATAAAATTATGTCTTGTCTCTGTCATTATGATAGTAAACGGAATATGTTTAAAATATTGAACTATTGATTGGATGAGAAGAAGATAATTTCTTTCTAACTTTGTTTACAGGGACACCTTTTTGAGAAGTCAGTACTGCTCGGCTCAGTCAGACCCCTTCAAACAGGCTGGAAGTGACGTAGCCAAATGTAAAAACATACTTGGAATTATCTCTAATTAAGAATTACATCCAGACTGCATAAATAATGTTGGTGCTTTTATTTTTTGAAGCTTTAGAAACAACTGTTCAGTGGCTTCAGCAGGTTTTCATCTAATAAAAAAAGTACTGCTCACTTACATTATGGATAATATTGTAAATGTAACAAAACAAGTCTGCTTTGTCTTAAAAGTGTTTAGACAGTTATAGTGCACACGCAGGTGCACATTTTGAGCATCCTCTTTGAGTCTGTATGGGCTCTGATGTCCCACCAAAAGGCAAGGCAAAGCGAGTTTATTTATACAGCACCATTCAGACACAAGGCAGTTCAAAGTGCTTTATGAAAACATTAAATAAATTAAAATGAGATTCTTAGAAAAAGTTTCAAATTGCATTTAAAAGATAATGAAAAAGATAAAAACTAAAGCAACAATAAATAATTACAGTCTGACAGAAATCGCAACTAAGAGACAAATAAAAACAAGATAAATAGACAATTAATTACTGAAGATTAAAAGAAAGAAATTGCATTTAAGTTAATGAAAAAGCTAGTAGAGAGACAAAAGAGCTACAGATTAAAATGAACCTTTGCATGTTTTCTATTGGAAAGAAATGAGCACCAAAACGGCTCATGTTGGCCACAACCAGCAAACTTTACCTCAACTGGTAAGATTTACCAGCATCTGTTTGACATAAAGAGTTTCGTAATGTAGGACCTGTTTGGAGAAACAAATGTGTTCACATTTAGAAAAGAGCACAGTGATCAGGAAATGTAGGCATAAGAGATAAAGTACAGGACTCAAAACTTTTTTTACCCCCTTTGGAAAAACACTCTGAAGGTTGAGCGCTAACGTCAGTCCACAGCAGCCACGCTGACGAGGCTGCCTGCACACGCGCCTGCAGACTTTTCTAGTCACTGGCCTTGTGAAGACTGACTTTGTTCAATGCAGATTATCTCCAACTGGCTCAATGAATTGGCCGACCGATTACTCGGTCCATCTCAAAGTACATTTTTTCACATCCTTGATAAAACCAAGAGCAGCTCAAAGCTAAATTACTCATTTGTACAACAACGATAAACCTATGTTTGACATGTGAAACAACACAATAATGTAGTTTTCATGGAAACAAATAGATATAAATCTGAATATATTACCATGTTTTCATGAAGACTGAGTCATCTGTTGAACACGAGCCACAACCGCCATGTTGGCTCTTTTCCCCAAGGACACCCCATTGCTCTTTTAATGTGTGCGTGCACGCGTATGTGTGTTTTTCTGAAATCTGTGTCTGTTTAGGCGCTTTTGTGTGAGTCCGCTTTGTGGGTGGCAGTGTGATTCATTATTTATCCACTCCCTCTCATCTGCGGACTAGATTCATTTGTCAAAGCTCTGCGCCTATTTGTTATTTGGAGAAAGAGAGTGTGGCACAAAGGAACACAACTTTCCATGGTCTGAATTAATGAAGGGCTCAATGAAGTGTTTGTTAACACTGTTGTTCAATAGGTGTGCTACCTGGAACTGTGGTGCCATTCGTCTAAATGTGAAGTGTTTGGCCCTTTTGTGTTTTTTAGAATTGTGGGGATTATATTACAGAAGAGAGTTTTTATTATTTGTGAGGGGTTTCTGGCACTTTATCCACACTTTTAAAGGTCTACTATGTGCGGTTTTGGTTTAGGATTCAGATGTACTTAAACCAATTTGTGAAAAAGCAGCTTTTTTTTTTTTTTTAATCTTACTCATCTGCATGTATACAATTTCTTTTATGAACTGTCCTTCATGGTTGGAAATATATGAACTTTAATAACAAGGAATGCATAGAGAGGGGCACAGAAATTAACATAAATGAAGAGAGGTTTAGTGAGTCATGACTGCGTAGGCAGCACAGTCAGCCCTGAGCATGTGATCTGAGCCTGTTTATTATATCTTGCATACGCTACAACAGATTGTTTGATAAACAAAAGTTTAAAAAGGGATTCTATGGTTTCTAAGGTTTCTATGAGCTAAAAAATACATCCATTAAGTCTAAAAGAAGCTCTAAGAATTATATTATTACTAAAAAATGATCATTTTTTGTAAACTGGTTCATATCCAAGATGTTTTCAAAATAAACCTTCACATATTTGTTCACACGCTGATATTTTAGGCAGGCACAGTAGGAGCCGAGCACGCAGGTTAAGGAGCTTTAGGGTTTGTTGCACAAAGTGCAGAAGCTGCAAAACTTTAAACATCTCTGTTCACAATTCTAAAACTGTGAGCATTTAGGGCAAATATTCAATAGGAACTTTAAAACAGCAGTTAGTTTGAAGGATAAGAATTTGCATCTCATAATAGATGCATGAAAATTAAAAATGCTTTGTGCTATTTCCCCTGTAAATGCTAATGACACTTGGCGGCAGCCTTTTACATCATACAGCTGTCGCTGACGTGTTTGTTCAAAAATACGTGGTTGGTTAAACTTTGAAAAATTGAATAAGCCACAATGTAATTTAGCTTTGAATAAACTGAGAGGAAGCGGAGGTTAGCAGGGTAATATCTTGTTAGCATTTTGTATTATACACATCAAAGCTGAGCTCAAAGCAATTGCACGTTCTCATTAACAACAGGCTGCTGGTTAAAAAGTGCTGCTGCTCATGGAAAGAAAGGACGAGGATGAAGAGAAGGAAGTTTAAAGGTCACGCCTCCTTCAGGTCTCTTTTTGATTGAACACGCTGGAAAATAACAACATCTACGTCAAACAAATCTCATATGGTTTTTTGTTGTTATTTGTGATTTGAAATATGTTGTTTACAGCACAGAATACTAATAGTTGATCAATTTAAGGTAAGGTGTGTCAAAGAGTATAACAGAAAGCTTTATGAGCAGGATGCAGAGTGTAATGATGTACATTGTAATAACTGGATGTAAACTTAGTGCAATTATAAGATCAAAAACATCACAGCGTTGTTATTGTGGAGTGTTTGAAACATTTACTTGGTGCTACAGTTGAGAATAAAGTTCCCTCTTTCTCTGAAGTGTACTTCCTATTGTAATAATGATTGTGTGGATTTCATTCTTTTGAAAGTTATGCCTTTGTTTTCACCTACACTATACTTAAACAATCTTTTTATGTTTCCAGTGCGGTTTCCTTTGTCTATTTTTTGTCGACACAGCCTTTTGATCTTCGTTCAGGCTCTCCTTTGTGCTTTGAGATCAGGCAGAAAATCTCCTAGAAGATTTGTTGCTATTTTTTATTCATCTGCTCTGCAATAAACAGATTTAGCTTCCCTGCACAGCGTGTCTGTTGGTGATACTGAGGAACACTGTTAAACAAAATGACCTGAAAAACTTTACTCTTGACAGCATCATTCCAGCGGTTTTACTTGATTATTGCCCTAGAGTGATCATTATGTAATGTATTGATGTGTTTGGATCAACATGCCTGATAAAGTGACCTTGGATTAGAACCTCCACACCGGTCTGGGGGTACGGCCAATGTCCTGGGATTATGGTAAAACCACTGCTCTGGCAATATCACATACAGGATTATTTGCCTCCGCATTTTTATGGTCTGACAGGCAAACCACTGCACGATCCGAGCACATTTGAGACTCAATGCCAAGGATTGTAAAAGAGTTTTGCAGTAACACACAGACTAAATGTACCCGAGAATTTCATTATACAATCTTAAAAGTTTATTCTGTATGACGTTCAGGTTTTGTCAGGATTTAACTTTTTACAACCCCTGCAAGCCTTCAGTACCAGTATTTCCCTCGTTCCATCATTTTTATTAGAGTCACAATACACATGTATCCCAGCATGTTATTGTTTAGCATCAAATACGTCTGCAAAAAAACCCATTTAATTTCCGACAGCGTGTCATCTTTGTGTGGAGCTGCCATGCTGTCATGTGTGTGCGAGTGCATAAAAGACAGGGAAGTCTCATTCTTGATGATGACTATTTGCTATCCGTGGGAGATGTTTCTTTTATCGGACACAGTGTTGTGTCCGATGTTGTTCGAGTGTTTTTCATTGAGAATACATCAACCATAAAAAACCAACACTTAGAGATGTATATGGCCTGTGGAGCAAAAAAATGAAAGTCAAAGCAGCCAGGAAGTTAAAGTGTGTTTTGAGTGGAATCTTGAAAGCTTCAGTAAATGGAGACGAGGAAATGGAAATAGAAGGGGGTTGGAGGGTGATTTGGGGACAGCAACTTAGAAAGTCTGAACATTTAGTGCTACATCTCGCAGCAGACAGGAGTTTGGATCTCATGTATTTCTCTGTTGTTCTGTTACTGCAGTGAAAAGAGCCCAGAGTCTGTGCTGCTGTAGCATCTGTGACTGGTTTAATCCAGGCTAGAACCTTGAGTGGTGACACAAAAAGGATGTGAAGCATTGCAGCAAATGAAGCTGGTGCTAAAAAGGTCAGAGCGGCACAGGATAGTTGAGCATTAGTAAATGGTTGCGAGCTCGTTAAAGCTCTATTTGCAGTAATAACGTTCGATTTTTCCACTCTCATGTCGAATCAAAAATAAGCAAGAGGAAAAAATAATTAGATGGGAGTATTCTCACTGTGCTCTGAGACATTCAGTATGTGCTGTCCCGAGGCCAGCTCTGTCTGCCAGTCTGGCATTTTGTTTTGGTAGGAAAGCAACCCCCCTGTATTATTCTCACTGACTTAATCACAGATGTCTTTGACCCACTGTGTTATTGTTTTTATCACAGTATGCCAGGTTTTTAAAGCAGGCCAAAACAGCAGAGCTGCTGTCTTTCTGATGTAACCAGATCGGATGTACCTGTTGTCTTCACTGTGTGCCAGAGGAGAGATTTGGATGATTCTAGTGAACACAAAGGTCACAAACAGAAGAGCAGAGTTCAATAGTGTAAAGCAAAAAGCTAATATTTAGTTTAACTTTTCAATTCTTTTTCTTTTTCAATTTTTTTGATACAAAGATTTGTGTATCTGTCATTTTAACTTAGATTTGTAAGTTTCCCAACATTCGTGACCCTGTAATGATTCATAATTATTTTCACATTAACTTAATTATGGTATATGTACAGATGGAAACAATAACAATTAACATTTAGACAGCTGATTCTGATAGAATAGGCCTCAAAGAGCATTAGCATACATTAAATATCAGTTGATTAAATAATATTATAAAGTATTTATTGCTGACACAGGTTATCACTGAAATCTATGATGTATCTTAAATAAATAGACCAGTAAATACTCATAAATAGGATGCAAACAGAAGTTATATAGTTAAATGCACATGGTAGAGTTGTGGGTGACACCATCTCAAGTAAGATTCAAAAAGATTGTGTAAGGGGCTGCAATTAATGATCGTTTTCATTTTTGATTAATATGCAATATATCACCTTGACCATTTGATTATTTTGTCTGTAAAATGTCCATCACAGTTTCCTAAAGCACGTTGTCTTTAGTTCATCACGACTCACAACACTACCTGTGCTTTTAAATTTATTTACATTTGAGATGCCAGTAGCTTTGATTTTTTTCTTGGCATTTTTTTCTTCTATTATGACCCAGATGTTATTGATTATTATTGTAGTTGTTGGTTAAATATCTGTTAAGTTGCTAAATTGAAAACTGCTTTCAGTTCTACCTGTGCAGCTTAACAAACAACAATGAGCAACTTGTTAGGTGGCAAACTGTTTATCTGAATAGCTGCTTGCAAGACAGTAACAGAATAGGTTTAGCATTTATAAAGAGGAGCAACTCTAGACTGAAGCTCATGATGATTGACATTTAGTCGCTGGCTCCTGAAGAACTGTGGCTTCTCTTGAGAGTTAAAGTCTGACTCTTTGCAGCAGGGTGCTGCTGCTGCTGATGCAGTTAGCTATCAGCTTCCTTCTGCAAAAGAAGACTTAAAACACAGTGCACTTTTTATTTTAAATAGTTCTATATACTTTTTTTACTTGTTAGAAGATGAAAGGCGTGATGTCTGCATGGATGCTTGCACTTCCGTGGTCAGTGTTGCAACTTCAGTGTAAAATAATGGATGTTGTTTGCAGATGTGCTGCAATTATGTAGCACCATGCCGGTGCCTCATGCTGTCAAGCTACACTAAATACACCTGTGTGGTTTTGCATCTGATCTATATGCCACTACACGACGACATGTGGCCAAACAGACCCGCAGACACACACACACACTCACCTACATCCTCGCTAAAGGTCTTTTTTTGGATCATTAGTCCTCTGAGCATTTTACCCTCTCCACTCCTGTCACAGAGGGAACATAATTGTGCTGAAACCTGTCCGAAAACCACAACCTAAATTCAGCACAACCCTGGACCACACAGGGGAAACAGAGGGGTAGCCTCTAACCAAACCCAACTTTATTAACATTTTCTTTACAAAGCCACTTGCCCTAAATGGAGTACCCAGACAAAGGTTACAGCAGGAAAGGGCAAAACGGAGTGTGTGAGTTTTATTAAAAGATACTGCATATTTTTAATGTGCTTAAAGGTTAGACAAAGTAAATAACGGTTGGCTGCCATTATTCTGCAGCCCCACAGCACCAATTCAAGCCAGTCTTCCTTATTTCACAGAGAGCTCTTCTCTCCGTTCCTCTGGTCAGGTTTCTGAGGCTGAACTAATGTTAGCATGTACATAGATTCTGCTTATTTATTTCCTACACTTACAGTATTGTAATCAGATGACCATTTGTCTGTTTTATGCTGTACTGGTCATTATATGTGGTGTTGCTCAAGCAGCGGGTTAATGAGCCATGTATTCAAGTTGCACCCTTTTTGGATTTATCTTGTTTTTATACACCACTTAAGGAGCACAAAGCCAAAATAGCTATAGTTCTGCATTACAGAAACATGTCATGCATTGGCACAGCAAGTCTCACAGTGAGAGCTGACACAGGGTCACTTAAGAGGCTTCTGCCCTCTGTTGTAAGAGCAATTAATTAAAGACAGATTATATCTCTGGCACAGTAATGGCTGTTGTCCATTAGTGTAATGATGATCCTCCATGTAGTCCCCGGTGTCAATTAGCTTGACATGATCCACTTGATCTATTTGCACATAAAGTAATCTTTTCATCTAAACACCCAGCAGTAATTAAGAGGAATATCTGTGGTTTTACAGGAAGATCAGTCAGTCATAACCCCTCAAACCCTTGGACAAATTTAGAAAAATGGAGCCTTGGCCCAATTTGAGTTCACACAGGGGAAATACTTTTTCTATTTAAGTCTTCATTCAAGTAAAAGGGTACACTGATACCTGTCTTTAATCTTCTGGTTTGTATTTAGGTGTAAGAGCAGAGGAGCAGTAAAAGAGTGCAACATAGAAAACATGCTCATTGTTAAACCAAAGATTTTCTTTAATTTTTTATGTGGGTCACTGATTTCCTAATTAAAGAAACAGTTTGACCTTTATTTGCTTTCTGAACAAAACTGATGACACATAATACCAGTCTCATTATCTGTAGGCTAAATATGAAGCTACAGCCAGCAGCCATTAACATTAGCTTAGCTTAGGCTAAAGATAAAACAGCTAGCTAGCTGGGGTCTGTCCAAAGTTACAAAGTTTGCCAACCAACAACTCCATAGTTCACTAAATAACATGTTATACCTCCAGGAAAAAAATGCTATTTGGCCAAGAAATAGTCCGTCACATTAAGTAACTGAATATTTACTCATATAGCAAACTATTCCTTTCTTGTTAGAGTGAGAGGCAGCAAGAATGACATTATTTTCCAGTCACTAAATTGTGTTTTTTATCGATATGGACACAACACTACACCTTTCATTAATTCTAAATGAGTCTGCGTCTGTCATGTACAAACCTGCACACAGCACACAGGATGACAGCGTGGGTGTGGACAAGCAACAAGGAAATATGCTGAAGGGTAGGAGGAGGAGGCGAGTCGTAAAAAGTTGAAGTTGGTATACACACAGATTTGCACACACACACACACACATATGCACAATCTGCAGGTTGCTCATTAAGTGTGCTATAGGGAGTTGGTATGTGAACCTGCAGTGCTGTGCTGCAGAATGTGGAGGAAAGATGGGACACTCATTGCCAGAGGAATGTTCTACACCAGGTGAAGCAGATGACTGTGCTATTACAGTCTCCCTGTCAGAGAAAACTATATTAGGGTTGGCACATAACTTTTTTAGATTTTGCCTCCAGAGTCTCTTGCAACTTTTGTACGAGCAGTTACTGCAGGAAAGTTAGTAACCTGTGGGTGGCGTAGTGTCTCAGTGGTTCCATCAGCAAAAACATGGACACGTTCTCATTTGCATGTTCCTATTGTGTCTACAAGCTTTCTCTCACACTGGATGCATTTCAGGTGAACCAGAGAAAAGCTTTCCTGTGCTTTTTTGATGGGCCGGCGAGGAGAGAGTTTTACAAGGAGCTGTCTCTGCATCTGAACACTCTCCGTTCACTGAGCAGTATGTCCTAAAATTTTTGAGGGTTGTTTTCAATTTGTTCCCTCGTTTGAATTTGCACTGCCTTTGAAATTGAAGTAAGTGCGTGCACCAGCTGATCACAGCAAGGCAGTTTGTCACGTCGCCTGACAGACAAGAAAGTCTGTGAGGGCTGGATATCCGTCAGCTACCATAGAAAATACTGCCAAACATCAAAGAACCAAAGTTCATATAACTGTAATTAGTCGATCAGTTAAAATCTAAAATTTTTAAATCAAGTATAACATAACAGAACATATAAACACTTTTCAGAAAAGTAATCAAAAATAATAAGATACATCACTTTGATGAAGTAATTAAAATAGTTAGATTATGCTTTTAAATTTGATGTAATATCTTATTTTTATATGAGTTTTGGCCTTAGTATCTTTAGATAAAAACCCATGGCATGAGTGAAGCTGGCTTTCCAGGGTTCGGGAGAGTTATTAGTCACTTTTCTTGACCTTGTGTGGTATGTGGCAGTAATACAGCACACTGTAAGTCACAGTTTCAACTGTTCATAAATAGACATTTTTTTGAAATGGATGGTGGAATGTGGGTTTCATGTTAGAAACTATGGTAATGATATGGTAATTGTGTTATTTCAAAGCCTTTTTCTTAACTTCATGTTTTGAAAATGTGTTTTATAACAAAAGTGAGACCCACTGCGAATAAATTCTAAGGTGCATTTTGTGCCCGCAAACATTCTTGTGCTGAGAAATGAAGCATGAAAAGCTCGGATCAGCTTGTGCGTTTGCCCTTTCTAAATGTCCTTGAACAGCACACAGACTTATTTGTCAAAGTTAAGATGACAAATACAGTAAAAATTAAAAAAAAAACAAACCCACAAACCCCTCCCTCAAGAAAAACCCCTCTATTAAGTAACAACCTAGGATGTCGCTGTTGTGTAACTTTTCCCACCTTCCTGTCGAGCGCATGTAAACACTTGTGTCTTGTTTTGACAGTTTGTTTCAGTGAAAGCCTCTCACACGGTACCCAGAGCTGCCGCCGGTGCCTCTGAAGTCATGGATTATTCATAGGATACAGAGGGAGCTGACGCAGTCCCATTGTGTGGCTCATATCCCAGCGAGTGTGACAGGTCGGTTGTATCAGGTCAACAGAAAAAGTAGTCACGCATGTGGAGCTTTTTCTTTGTGAATGAACACCGCTGATGGATGTTTGTATTCAGTAATGCTGGGAAACGATCTGTTAGCCTTGTGTGTCACTGTCGTATCTTCATGTTTTTACCGGAAAACACCTGTTCTTCACAGGCATTTTAATTTGCCTCCCATGACGAGAAACAGAGAGATTTGATAGCAAGTATTCAAATGGCTTTAATGGTTGATCAGAAGAGCCAACACCCCCCTCTCAATTTGAAGTCTCTCTATTTTCCATCCAATAACAAACCAGCTAACTTTGCCCTGTCTCTGACAGCCTGTCTGCTCTCACTTTTGACACTGTCTTACACTAATATTGGTCATGGCAGCAGGAACTGTGAGTTGCATTGCTAAAATATTTTGTCGCAGGTTTTTTTCGTGAGTCAAAGTGATGTAACGATTGTGTAATGTCTGAAGGGGTGATTTGCAGTCTGCGAAAAAGGTGGATTGAGCTTTTTTTTCATTTTTAAATCAACCAACAATTACTACAAACCCAGAGAGCCGTAATGGCTGACAACCCTCATCAAGTGCGATTAGCATGTTGGTTAAACAGATGATTATAGATGTTAACATGCATCACACAGAAGTGCTTTGTGCTGTACAAACACTGTACTGATACAATGGGTGTTAATTAATGGGTGTGTATTACGGCTAAATTGTGGTTGTTACACTCCATAAGTGTTGGAGATAAGTCAGTTTTCGACCAAAATTAACATGGACCTCCATGGATACGGTGTGCAGTTTTGGGACATCAGAAGGAATCATGAAAGGAAAAAACAGCATCTTTCATTTGGTTGTTTTTTTTTAAAAAAACATGTAGGACTGCTACTTGAAACCAGATAAAAAAGGACAAACTGGTATTTTGGTGGGTGAATATAACAAACATGGACATCACTAGAGATACCTCTTACACGTAAACAACACTATATAAAATACAGTTAGACGTGTCTGCCTGCATAAAAATTTAAAAGTGCTAGTTTCATGGTGATTCTCTAGGACACTGGAAGCTTCCAGAGCCAGAGCTCAGCCTCACGTCCTCAGACAGGCTCTCCTGGCTCTTCTCAAGTCCCATCTAAAGACTAAAAGTGACCTGCCATTTGTGGTCGGAGCCCCTCAGCTCCGGAGCTCCCTGCCCTTCAGTCTGAGGCTTGTAGGATCAGTAACATCTCAAGTCACCTCCCCAAACAACTACTTTAACTGCCGAACCACTGGTTATAATCTTTTCCTTCAGAGACACTTCTTTGCAAAATTTCTCTGTTTCAGCCCCTCCCCCTCTATAGCGAGCAGGAACAAGGTCTGCCAAGGTGCCTTTTGTGTGAGCTTCATTTATTTCGTTGACTCTGCCGATGCTTTTACTTCCTTCAGCTTGGTAGCACACTCCACATTGACCTTTTTCAGAGTTTTTTTTTTCAAAGCCGACTCTTAACCTGTCATTTGCTTCATCCCTGACTCCCCTGACCCAGCCTGTTTTTTTTTTAGTACAGGTTGTCAAGAAGGTTAGAAAACAATTTTTCTGTCTTTATTTTTCAGTCATCTTGTTTCTGTTTAAAAAGATTCCAAAATGGCTTTATTTTCTCTTGTCTTTCTGAACATACAGTATTTTGAGAGAGGGAAACAGTCTTGTTTTCCTGTTTTTTTTCTTGTAGTTTTGCCTGTTCTTTAAGGCTGTTTCCATCTTCATATTTTAGTTCGGCCAGCAACTTTTTGCTTTTTTTTTTCTGTTTCCCATTATCACGTCTTGTCATGATTTTTTAGCGTTCAGTTCCTTCCTGTTTTATTTTGTTAACTCTTGTCTTCTCTCTTTTATTTGCCCATGTCCTGTCAAGTTTCCCTCCTTTGTGATCACCTGCCTCATCGTGATGTGTTTCACCTGTGTTGATTACCCCACCTGTGTCTCTGTCTCTGTGTTTCTCCTTTTCATTTTGTCAGTTTGTTTGTTGTCGTTGCCTGATACCTGGTTCTGTGTCCTTGTCTCCATCCTGCCTATTCACCACCTGCTTTCTCCTTTGTGTTTTTTTTTATTTTTAATTTTTGTATTTTCTGAGTTTTTTTGATTTCTTTGTACTGTGGTTTTTGTTCTGTATCAGCTTTTCAGTAAAGCTGGCTTTTTGTTAGTCATTCTTTAATCTGATGTTTTGATTTTGGGTCCTGTCTTATCAAACCTTTGACACTTACTTATTTTACATTATTTAGTCATTTGAATATCATTTGCTGCACTTCTGCTTTTTGTGCTATTTGTAATCACCACTAATATTGCTGGTTTGAGAATATTATTGTTATTGTGCCTCACATTACTTAATAAGGCCGGAGTAATGATCACTGCAAACACTGTTGAATTTTACTGATTACTGGTATAGAATGGTGGTTAAATAGCTTTGTTAAATAATGAAACTCTCCCTGGTGGGCCCATAATTTGTTTAAAATAATACACCTAGAAAACTGCATTTCCTGCTGAAAATGCAAGTGTGAATGCTGAAAGCTGAAATGCATTGCTGAAAAAGCAGAAAGACAAACTAAAAGTTCAAAAGCTAGAATGAGCAGAAATGCAGAAGAAGCAGAAAATTGAACGGTGTAGGAAAAGCTGAAGATCTACAAAGTGTCCAAGAAAAATACACAAGAAGAAAAGTATAAAAAAAGAAACAAAATGGCCACTGGGAAGAACACACACTAATTACTAAAAAACTTCCATTTTAGCACAGAATTTTAGTGCAATCTCAGTTAAGAGTTTGAAGCCACACATTAAGACATTTTTTTCATACCAAAAACACACAACCTTCAGCTGTTAATGCAAAGTGACATTTTTTTTTTGCTCTGGCATACTGAAGTTATTCAGAGTAGACCAAAGTCAGTTTACCTTGACAGAAATTCCATCTTTTCTTTGTGCCGCTGCTTTTCATTAAATGTATCTGCTCCTGTGCTGTGCAGTCGACTCTGCTGGAATGTTTGGATTTCTGCTAAACAGCTCAGTCAATTACAAGCTCATTCTGAAGTCCTTCACTCCCAGATTACCACAGTTCACAGCCAGCTTTTTTTTATTGTACCTCATAAAAAAGGTATACTATGTTTTCCAACACAGTCTGCATTCGTTTAAAGATGGCTTCTGTCGGGAAACATCCCACTTGTTCTGCCAAACAGAAACTACATCTTTTTTGACAATGTTTAGTTTGCTACTTTGTCAATAAATGTTTTATATTGTCTATCCATTTCTTTTTTCTTTTTTTGGAAGTTTTACATTTACTGTTGACTTCCTTCTTTAAGATAAACAAGAGAACTTAAATGTGCTGCCTCATGCTGCATCTGCTCTGTCAGGTCAGGTGAGGACACCTACCTTTCCTCCGTCACTGCTTGCCTCACTGCTGCTGCCACCACGTTGGTAGTGATTGCCAGTGCACACAAAGCAGACCTCCACGCCCGCTTCTACCTTGTTTTTGGTGTGTTTGTGTGTGTGTGTGTGTCAGAGTGGGATGTGGGGTGGAGGTAAGGGATGGAGGGTTCAGCGGTGGCTGTTTGTGATTGACCTGATTATGGAAAACAGCCCCTGGCAATGTTCCCAGAGGGTGCAGAGATTGTGGCATCTTCATGAAAAATATTCCTGTTGTGCCGGCTTCTGTCACAAGACGCCTGTGGATAAAGCCCAGCCACGGCAGACAGCCAAGAGGGAGAGGTAGAGAGAGACATTTTAAAGAAGGAGAGAGAGAGAGAGGGATGGAGGGAGATTGATAAAGAGGAGATAGAATTACGCAGAATTCATATCATGCCAGATTTATTTTCCGCATCCCACTGGTAAGTACAGTCAGGGATGTTTGAACGCAGGCTCTAATTTTTCCCTCTTTACACTTTGCACTGAGGAAGTTAATCATGAAACGGGTTAAGCAAAGAAAACTTTGATCACATCAGTCAATGTAAAGTGATAAAAACTAAAAATTTCAGTACTCTTTTACCCAAATACACTGGAATATTACTCACCTTTTGAATTACTGTATCTATGAAAGACTGACAGTATTAAAGTGAAGTGAGTTTTAAAATGAATCTCTTTTTTTTAAGATGTTAAACATCTTCTTTGCTTCTCTAGATAGTGGTGTTTGAGTTTTAGATGATGTGTGTTCTGAGGAAGCAGCATCACACACACCTGTAGATCTGAATATTTTATAAACATGGGGGGGTGCAGAAACAATGTGCTGTCATTGTTTTCTGGTTCTTTTAGGAGCAGCATATTGATTCTGTATACAGGATCTATAATCCAGTCAAAAATGTAGAGATTACTTGTGGTGCCATTCATTTCTATGTACTGTGATCCGCATTAGTCCCTCAAAAGATGCAGCACAACAACACAGCCCCTAAACACTGAAGAATAACCCATAATCTTAATTTAAGTCCAAGAAGTGGAGAATAAAAATGCCAACCTTAGTTTCTAGTGTGCGGATGACATTAGTACCAAGCTGCAGAGGGGCACCGCGCCAAAGGAAGGAGGGCCGCCAGGAAGTGTTGGAAAGCACCATTAATCTGTTCTGCCATCTCTTAGACAAGAGAAAGTGTGGTCCAAGGAGATACACCGACCACACAAGTTCACACTTCTGAAAACAAATAACAGGCTGTTGTACTGTTTTGACGTTTTCTTTTTTTTTTTTGTTGTAAATGGGACCTGGACATGCTGACACGGGTGGTGGTTCACATTTTCTTAAAGGTAACCCTGATAGTTTGCTTTAATTACGAAGGTTTTACACTGTTCGAGTTGCTCCGGGTGCAGTGGACGAGCTCCTCTTTTGTGCGAGGAATACTAATAGACGTGTCCATCTGGGGGGATGTTTTTCCATCCAGTCCTTGTGCGCAGTGTTACACAGGAAGAGACTGTGTCTGCATGTGTGTTCAGAGTGGGTGTCACTCCACCGCGGCCGTACCTCATCGCCGGTATCTCAGCCTCAGCTGAAGAGCGGGTCATGACATTTATGTTGAGCTTTGGGTGTGAATCTCTCTTTTTGCTGCAGTTGTAGTTCAGTCGGTGTAGTTGTATTCTACATTATAAAACACTAATGCACCACAACACCGTCAGGATGTTGTTTTTGTAAATGTTTTTGCTTTTCACTGATTCCCTCATTTTTTTTATCGTTGTAGGGATCCATGTTATTAAACCATAAAGCCTCATGTTAGTCCTGGTTCTCTCAGTCATGCGTGTGTTTAATTTATACAGACCATATATTCCAAACCAAAACATTCAAATGATTTAAGAGGTTATTAAAATGGATGTTCAGGCTTCACCTTGGGTGCAATATGTATGATGAAAGGGTAGTAAGTGGACCTTGAGCCGGGCTGAGATTATTTTGCCACTGAGGTTTTCAAATGTCTGATGGGAAGACTAAAATCACTACCCCTGTGTTTTAAAGTTTATAAGGATGCTGCTGCTAAGTGTGAGCTCACAGCAAAGATCTGACTTGTTACTATTTTTTTTTTCAGCATGAAAAGGAGAGCACAAAGTGTGAAGTGGAAAAGAAAAAGGATGGAACTGCGACTACACATCACAAACTCCAAACCTGTTTCATTAGGTGAGTGCATCCTAATGTGACGTTGATGGAACACAGCCAATGTTAAAATCTGAAAGTACACAGTCTTAATTCCACTTGATTCCAGGCCTGATATAACTGCAAACATGAAACCCTCAAACTGTAAAAACACTTTCCTTGTTGTTTTGTTCGCTGGTCATCCCACAGTAAGTATCACTTTTGCATTTGTGAATTCGATATTTACAATTTATCTTGAACAGATACAAAAATGTCAAAATTCTGCCAACGTGTCTCAGTCTGTATTCCAAGTATACCCTCTAAAGTTCGTAATATGCAAGAAAAATACAAACAAAACTGAGCAACTGCCCTTAAAGCAACCAAAAATCAGCCTTTCAACCTGCTCATCTTACAAACCCCTTAAGCAGAGTTTGTTGGTTTGTATTTGCTTCTCCCTTTAAAAAAAAGGGGCCATTTTTTGCATATATTCGAAGTGTTGCTTGTTGGGTGATATTCTGGAAAGAGAATTTCCCATGTCGAGAGGAAATCAATTATTCATTCAGTGGCATGGAGGGTTGAGCACCACCCTGACAGCTGCAGAAGTAGCTGTGAGATTAAGGACAAGTGTAGATGGATATGTGTCTCATTTGCATTCTGTTTTAGCAGGCAAGCCGATCTCCTTTTGTCCCTCTGCCAAGCAGCCGTCGGTCCTCCACTGGCAGCGACTGTGTTATGCCATTTATGTTTGCTGTTATAACAAATTAATAAAGAGTTCATCAGCAGTACAGTGAGGCAGAGACTCACTGTTATGAGAAATTTAGGCACTGAGATATTACTCACATCACCTGAAACATTAAAACTGAATTAGAATGGGGAAGAAAGAGACAGTGTGTCATTACAAAACCATAACACAAAGGCATCCTGGTGTTTTGTGAGAGATAAACAATGTTGTTTGAATTCAAACTGGCACTTTATGGTTCCCTCACTATCCTCTCTTAACCATAAAAGGCTAAAAATCCTGAAAGCTTTAAATGTTTCTCAGCATTTTTGCAGCGAGCATCATATAATCCAATAAAAGGATACTGATGGTTTATGAAAATGTTACCATAAAACTCTCGAATATCACTGTTTTCCTATTCCTATTTGTGCAGATAATCTCTTTGCCATTAAAAATGCATTTCTTTGAAAAACATTTGTCAACAGAGTGCCTGTGTCACAAATATTATGGTTTTTTTTTCAGCAAAAACAGCTCTTATTCAGCATCAGTGGGACAGTTCAATTTCTCTTATACCCTCGGAGAGTTTTTTGTTTGTTTTCCTATCATGAATTTTTCATCAGCCACTTGATGAGACATTTCATGTGTTTACCTTTTTATAAAGAGCAGTAAGCAGTCTTTTTGGTAGGGGACGTATTCCTGCTACGGCGGCTCACGAATGCAGGACACACGGGCCCTCAATAACTTATGATCTGTTTATTCCTGCTATGTCAGAACAGGCCTGTCAGTCGTCACAGCGGTGGAAATAAATTGGAAAAAACTTACTGCTTGACAGTTAAACATTTAAAAAGTACTCCATCGATTTACCATTGCACTTCTTTATAACATTTTGGGGGGAAAAAAGGATTAAAATCAATGCAGCAGAACCAGATATAGCTGTTTTTTATTCCACACTTTCTCTCTCCTTGTCAAAATTTTGCACTTAAGTTACCCAGCATGCAACATGACTGCTGACAGTGCGGTCAAAGATTCGGGTGAGTTCATGTGCGAGTTCATACTTCATAGGAGCTAGCTCAGAGTTAAGTTCACGCAGATTATCGTGAACAAGGTCACATCCTTGGTTCAAAATTTTGAATTGTCGAGTTCACACTCAGAGATATGAACTTGTTCATGTTCAGTTCTTTGAATTCAGTGCAGATGTGACTGATGTTTGGACTTATTTTCAGACCCAGCAGGTGCAAGAGATTTCACCGTTATCAAAGAACACCTTCAATGAAACCTTAACAACTGCATTAAATATCAAATATGCAACACCAGTTAAACATAATGCCACCAAGCCTTCATTTCCAAACCAAAAATTAAAATCTGTTTGCACAGACAGATTTTACAGCCTCTGCATACCACTGATAACCACTGATATACAGTATAAACAGTGGATTTTCTTTGTATAACCTTGCTAAGATTAACCAGAAAAGAGCCCAAAACTCAGATTATTAACACAAAGGACTGATGCTAGATAAAAAGAGCCATGAACACCACAGTGGGTGCAACAAGGGATGTTAGACTAAAGAAATGAAAACGGCTTTAACAACAGAATAAAACAGCAAATCATTAAATGCATTCTGATCCCACAGAATGATTTTACATGCAGCAGCACAGGGCCTCCTGAAGGAAAAAAAAAAGCTTGTTATCAACACTGTCACTTCAAAAAATACTTTAGTTCTGTGTGCAATGCCTCTGTGTCATTTCAAGGACGGCGACACAACCGACAAAATTTCGCAAAAAAACAAAGCAACTATCAGATGTGATGAATTTCTGACATGTCCTCTGCATACAGAGGGAAAAAATGAGAACAGACAGATGTGGTGACCAAATATCACAGAATATCTGACCTTATCTTCCAAGCTAATTTGAATCTTGAGTGCACGCAGACACAAACCGGTTACAGCTGAGGTCAACAGGCTGGCTATTGTCTGGCTGAGCCAAAAATATACCTGACGAGAGCTGCAGCAGGATTTAGGTCAACGAGGAAAAAAAAGACCTGATCGGGACTAATGTGCTCTGTAGGTCAACAAGCCAAGTGGATGTGGTGGAGGAAGTCGATTTTTTTTTTTTTTTTTTTTTTCATATAGGGCCTCTAGTGGCCACTCAGGAAGCGATCGTGGTGTGTGTCTGTGTGTTTGTGTGTGCAACTTTCTTAACAAAAGGAATTTGCACTGAAATCTAACCCCAGATGTGCCACCCTAGCTGTCTGTAATAGCTGTGTGTTAGGTAAAGCTTAGGTTCGTCTGGCGTCTGGGGAAAAGTGTTATTGATGTAAAGCCGCCCCCTCCCAACCTCAGAGGTAGACAATGGAAACCAATTAGTGGGACACATGACCCGAATGTGGTGGGACCAAAGGATCTCGCTAACAATAAAGGGAGGACCTTCAGACCCTGCGGCCTCCAACGCGAGCGGTGTCAGCTGTGATTCATTTGCAGAGAAACCACATAGACTCAGATGTATGACCTCAATGCTAACCTTCTGTTGACATAAAAAAAGAGCCATGTTTACAGTCCTGAAGTTTGTGTAACATGTGTTGGTGTCGCTGTACACCTTTGCAGAAGTTTGTGTTTGGAAAAAAAATGCTGATATGACAAACTTCACCACCTTTAGATCAATGCTTAAAGAACGATGGCGTTTTCACTCTGTCCGTCCTCTGTGGACACGGGGTGAAAGTTCAAATCCCACTGATGTGTTCCTGTTACAGTGACATTCACAGGGTATTTATGCTCATGACAAACAGTAGTGTAATGCTCAGTGGGTTAGAACGTTTTCCCTTTTTAAATTAATTGACTTAAACCAACAAGACTTTATTGATTACTGTTAATTAGGTAGGATCAGAGATGATCCCAGCGCAATTATGTAGCCAATTGTGCAGGACACACATAGTTTGAACCTTATAAGAATAAACCATCGTGTTTCAAACCAGCTTAAGTAATTGCTTTTTGTGTTTTTTTTCCTGACTGTCCAGACTCAAGTATAAACCTAAACTGTGCTGCACTGACTTTTGCGAGAGGCTGTGATGAGAAACGTGTTTTAATTCATAGGAATTAACTGCAGGTATGATTTTGTGGCCCTTCGTCCATGTCAGACAAGTTGTGGTTTGGTCTGTTGGATGAAAACTCTTTAGTGGAAGCCTTCAGGGTGGTAGGTCATGTCCAGTCTGAAATTGATTTGCTTCAGAGCTTGGTTTTTACTGTTCAGCGTGGCCGTTTTATAAAAGTAACCAAGCTCTGTTAGGTCTTCTGATTCTCAGGACACAAAGTTAGTGAAATATACAAGTGGTGGGTAGTTTTGCTTCACTTAACAGCCAAGAAAAAAGAATTGTAATCTACTGAGTGGGTGGGAAAGTTTGAATATTCCCAAACCATTTGGTTGGACACAAAAGTTAATTATGCACCCTGCTGATACTGAGGGGTGCGAAAACCGTAGTGGGAAAACGTTTTCCCACTTTACTTTATTGTTTGTTGTCTTCATTGAAGTTTCTTTTAAAGGGATTATGAAACTTCTGTAGGCCTGTCTGTCACCTCATAATGATTTGAAGTTGCTGCTATGTTGTTTGCACAGAGGCTTACTCTCATCAGAAAATATATGTAGCTACTACAGGATATTATCAGTATTATCTTTCATTTGGAGTTTCTTGTCCTCTGTACAATTGAGGGCAATATTTGTTCTGGTTTTTGTTCTGAATTGCGAAAAAAAGAGGCTCTTTAGCTGCTAAATGCTCCATTTTGTTCAACAAGTCAACAGCGAAGTCTCTCATCACGTCTGTCTGCCTGCTGTTTGGTTCTTAGCAGATGGCAGGATTTAACAGTAGGTTTTTAGCACTTTTTGCGAAAATGGCTACTTTCTGTTTCTGAAGATGACTCTGATGAGAGCGTTGAGAGTGAACCAGAACTGCAGAGATGCAGGCCATGAAACCACAGCAGTGAGTTAAAAAGACCTGAGTGAGGCTGCAGAGTTGGATAAGAATGGGCTTCAGGTGCATCATTACATGTGACCATCATGTCGAAGTCATCACGAGATCCACTGCTAATATCACCTGCACACTACATTTAACTGTAGCGCCCTCATTTGTCTATTAAAGACCTTTTGTCCTCACATGTGACATCATGAGGAGTGTGCACACTTTTCGATTTGTTAAATAAATCTTTACACTCGTTTATGATTCAAGTATCACAATTTATTACAAAAACTAGAACTTTTTTTTTTTCAATCTGTCAGTGTTGCCATGCTTTAAGCATATAACAATACAGTATAAAATCTCAACCCAAAAGTCGGATAGTAAAAGCAAAGATCATAGATGCTGACGCAGCATTTACAGAAGTTAAGACATGCTGTTACTGTACAGAGAACATTCCCACTGAAGTACCAACATCTGCAAAATGCGTCATTATCATCAATGAGTTGCATTTTACAATAAACAATCTGATTCAGCTTCATTCAGAGTGTTACAGGAAACACCTCATTTGAAAATAATTTACAAGGAAATAAACCGACAAAAAAAAAGAAAAAAGGAAAAGACCACACTCTGCAAATCATAATGGATGTGCTGAGATTTTTTTTTCAACAGCCCAAGGCACTCAGGCTCAAATGTTGGCAATAAATATGTCATTCTTTACACAAAATCACATCAAGCAGGTGGTGGCAGAGAAAGAATAGTGAGAGAGAGAGAAACAATGTCGTCTATTTCATAACCTCTTGGAGAAAACATTCCCTTTTTAAAGAAGTCCACCTTGTCCGTCTTCACAGTGAAAATCCCTGGCAGTCGAGACAGAAAAGACGTTTTTTTAAGAAGTCAGTCAATTTTTTTTTGTTGAATTGTGGGACTTCTGTTGGCTAAAAACTACTTGATCTCCTACTTTTTGACGCTGGCCTCTCGTTCTGGTCTCAGAGAGCATCCTCTGCTCTCTGGAGCAGCATCAGCTGCTTATTCAAATGAAACCACAAGGAGGCCTGATGTGCATTTGAGCACCACAGGATGCCAGAGTGTCCATTTCAGTGACCTGTCTCCCACATGAGAATCTGGTAAAAATCTATCAAGTGTCCACAAATGAGATTTTCAAATAGGCTATCTATGTTAAATCCAGATGCTATTCATCGAACAAAAATCCCCTCCTGTATCTTTCAAATCAGTCTACCAATGCTGTGACAGAGTGGCTTTAACAAATGCATCGCTCTTCTCTTCTTCCCTGCAGTTCAGTTGAGCTGACGACAAGCTTCAAATGTCCACTTCGAGGCACCTCCGTAAATGTCAAGGCTCGTCTCCATCCATGCAAAAACGTTGCCCACTTGCGCCTTGCTGCTGCAAGTCGCTAGATTGTATATCTCTCCAACCGATAGTTTCCGATCCCAGATGTGAAAATTTGCCAGGTCTCCTACGAAAGCTTGTGTGGCGTCGAATCCTCCTCCGAGCATGTCCTGTGGTGAAGACAAATAGATTTAATCAAGGATTATTTGATTTTTTTTTTTTTTTCACCTCACTCTGCCTCATGGAATGGCCTCTGTGGGTATTCTGGATATCTTTTTTTTTTTTTTTTATTTGACTGATTAAATTCAATGAGGGACATGCATCTTCATTCCAGTGGCATTCTCCATGAGATCCAGTTAAAGATCTAATCCCTTTATTCAACCTTTTACAATAATAAGATGAAGAATGCATTTCAAAACTAAAAAAAAAAAATTGGTTTGTTACCATGACATATACCTCTTACATTTGATGAAATGATGTTTCATATGATCCTTCTGCCTTTTATCAACCCTAAACACCCCTTACATAGGGAATATGTGGCAAACAAGTTCTCCAGTTGTAGTTTATTTGTGGTTTGAACCAGAATCCGTTGCCTTCTGGAAAACATTTGAGGCAGATGTGTGTTGTGTTTACCTGCTCTTGACCGAGGATCAGCAGGCCCTGTGGCTTGATGGGATGATATGGAGCCAGATTCTCTCCACTTCCCCTCTTGACTCCATCTTGGAAAGCTTCCCAGACACCATCGCGAGTGGTCCAGGTCACACAGATATGATGCCACTTCCCATCGTTTATGAGGAAAGGCAGCTTTGCAACCTGAGAAGAAGATAGAAGACATGAATTTTGCGCCTATTAACCTAAATAACTCAAAGAAATCAGCGCATGAAAACCTCTCCACTGTTTTTAAGACTTACTTTGTCATTTATTAGTATCTCCATCGGGTTGTTTCCCCACTCTATGAGGACCAGCTCGTTGGCTTGGCCAGGAACTGCGTAGGAGAAAGGTGTGCCCACCCCCGGGGACGCGTTGGATTTGAGCCACATGCACACAGTGAGGGCGTACATCTCCGGCAAACTCTTCTTCACTTTTGCGTACATGTAGTTGGTTCTCAGCGGGAACGTGAGCTGAAATTTATCCAGAGGCCTGTTTTCTCTCTGACCTGTGTGGAGGAAATAAGCAGTTGGCTTCAAACGCTTTGGAAAAAAAACATGATCAGTATGTTTCTTTCATTTTTTTTTCATATTAAATACAGAATCCCCTCGCACACATCCTGGGGGATTTACATTGGATTTATATGTTACACAACAAATCCACAATCGTGACGCTCCAGATTCGCTTTAATCTCGCGTGATAAGTGTATCACAGGAGCATTGGCGTTGTCAACATGCATCTCTTGTTTTCTTCCCTCACCACACCCTTCTGCTTTACAACCATACAAGTTTTTTTTTTTTGTTTTTTTTTTTGGTCAGTCTGTGGTATCAGAGTGGCGTCCCAAACCGAGAGCGCACCAAGTTCCCAAATGGCTCAGGGTACAAATGGAGGGATGGGTCATAACGCTGCGCATTTAAATGGTTTAATCTGCATGAATTATAGCAGGAAACTGCCGAATATGCCGAGCGTCTCCAGCTTTGAGCGGATGAGTAAAACATTAAATCGACTCTGCTGAGGTCATAAAAGCTTATAATGCCAAACTGGAGGGGATATTTTTTTTTCATTTTCCGCCCTCTCTGCGATCTGATATCTCCTCTTGATTGCTGATAGTAATCGTTACTCGCTCCACGATCCTTCCACCTATTCCTCCCTACACTTGACTCACCCACCAGACCCTCCCAGATCCGTTACTTTTTTTTTTTACGCAGGTGCCCGTAATCCCTTCCTTCCCAGCTACCTTTCTCCAGGTCGGTGATCCTCTGGTGTAGAGATGTGAGGGTGGACTCCACTCTCCCACGCTGCTCCGTCTCGTTGCGAAGTCCGGGTTTTCCCTCCTCAATGCTGTTCACTCGGGACAACACCTGCTTCTCCAGGTCGTCGATTTTACTTTGGAGCAGATCTTTGAGGCTGTTCGCCTGCACCGAGTTGTTACTTCTGCTGAATTGCTGTCAGGGGGAGAAAAGAAGCGTTTAAGCTCAATTTACCGTAAAGAATGATTTTTTGATTTGGAATCATTACAATTTACTTTCTTTTCTAGGTTCGTTGCAGTGAGGCAGCTTAATTTATATCTAGCAAGTTTTTTCAGATGCTTTATAACCAAATCACGTATGTTTATTATGTTTATCGTTCTCATGATATTAATGAACAAAAGTGGTTGTAATTTGGTCGTCTGAGCTTTACGCAGTCACCCAAAGTGCTGAGAATATGTCCAGAAGCGGCAGCCTACCTCCAGGTTTTCTAATCTCTGCTTCAGCGACTGTAAAGTCTGTGATAGTTGCGTCAAAGTGTCCGCGGGGCCCCTTGATACATCCCCCATTGTGTTTTTGGTCCCAGCTTCTTTCCTCCTGCCCCCGGGCCGCGCGTCCCCGGGCTCTGCGCCGCTCTGGCTCTCGCAGCGAGCCAACTTTGCGGTCAGTTCTCTGATAGTCTCTTTTTGGTTCATGATGGTCTCTTTCTGCTGCAAGACCGTCTCCCGCAGCTGCATAACGGTGGTCTTCAAGTCCTCTCCTGGCACACTGTTCTGCAAGGTGGCTGCGCATATGTCCACATCCTTGGGCACGGACGTGCAAATGAACTGCGTCTGTCCGCCAAAGTCTTGGGCTGAACTTTCCAAAAGCAGACACGAAAATAGAAAAAGTCTCCAACACATTCCGTTCTTCGTGGCCTGCATGTCGGCGTCTGTGCGGGGCTGTGATTTTTTTTTTTTATAGTTTGACTTGATGAGCCGCAGTGACTTCGCGCTTTGTGTCCCCTTGTTGTTGTACTCCGTCTGTGGAAGCGCAGCCGTTTTTATACAGCGAGCCCGGTTCTGCGCAGAGCTGGTTCACTGCATCACGACCGGGGGGGTGGGGGTGGGGGCTGGGGGCGCGCACAGTCCCTGTTTAATCGGCTCCAGAAGCAGCGTCACATTCAAGAGATGAAGCCCATTTTGCTTTCAGGCTCCCACATGTTAAATCTTTCATCACTTCGACTATTTGTCATTTCTCGTCGTGTATTATTCATCTGGAAAACGCGCATTTGTAGGCAGTGAAAAGAGGGGTTGCTTGCGTGGCGGGGTGCCATGAGAGCCAGCTGTGTTTGTTTTGTTTTTGCGCACGTAGAAAACTCTCTCTCTCACACACACACGCACACTCACACACACAGAGAGACACAAACGTACACATACGCGCAGTGGGTGGATGCAGATCAGAAGTTGCAGCAGTTTGTGGTTTGTGGTCCGCAGAGTCCCAGCAGGTTCAGCACCAAGGACAGATCCGACCACATTACACTACTACAGCGCGCGGGAGCAACTCGGCTGTGGATGCCGCTCAGTTTACAACTGGTGGTGCCTTTCTCTGCGTTTTTTTTTATTCTAACAGCGACCAGTGTGCACATTCACTGTTTGAAAGTATATCACTTTTTACAGGTTTTTTTTTATTCTCCGCCCTTATTTGATGATTAACTGTAATGACAAGGCATGGATTATCTTTTTCAGGTTCAACTCATAGGCTTCTTCATACCCAAACCCACACAGACTTACACACACAACACACACACACACATGCAAACACACACACACACACACACACACACACACCTTTCTCCCTGACACACTCCTGCAGTGGCGATCTGCTCTCCACATCACCACTATACAATCATCTCAATAATTCAGTTTCTCAAATGATAATCTTTCCCCAAGCAATTTACCCTATCTATTATTCAGAAAGGACAATTTTATTATTTTTCATTGCCAGCTCAGCTCTTATTTATTCAGTCAATGTTGAAAATAAAATGAAAACATTCTGAATAAGTAATGAAAACATATCGGCTCTCAGATTAAAATTGATTTCCTCTGAAGGATGAACACAGGGAGACGTCCAAACCGTGAGGGTGAAAAAAGTGAGCGTGTGATAACAAAGGGTGTCAGGTGGGAGGCTTGATAGGTCACGGCATAATCACTATTTTCTGATTGTTCATAGCTGTGGGTGCCTTTTTAGAAGTTTGATATTAAAACTAAGTAAATGATTAAATTGTTTTCAAGAGGAAGAACTAAGTTTCAAAACCTACCAAGAGCATAATAAGAGTCGGGGCGATACACTGTATCACTGTAGCATTTTTTTTTATCAGTAGGTGGGAATGATTAAGCAACTAAGTGGTGCATTTGAGAGATTTAAAGTCAATCCGCCTCTCAAACTTTCCTTTTATTGATCTTAAAGTTGCCGTCTTTGTGCCGCTCTGTCACATAACAGCTTTTTTGATTTTGGAAAAGTGGTCTGGTGATGCTGTAATCTTAAAGTGCATTAAAGTGATGAGTGTTAAAACATGTGACATCACTTGTTTGTTTGTTTTCTCTCAAACGTCTCCAGAAGATTATAGTCCATTTTAATGATGCAACAACATCTAAGAGGAATGAAAAGGGAGAGAGAGAGAGGTTTAGTGACTTTACTCCCCATCTTTAATCCAGAGTTGATGGACTGTTTTTTTTTTTGATATTATGAAAAAACAAACATGAAGCTTACAGGTGTGAAAGAAAGTCATTTTGGAGGGAAAATTGGATTTTTGGCATGACATAACTGTCCAAACTTGTGTAACTGCTGCTACTGGTGGCGTGCTTATCTCAAAGTTTTCATAAAAAGGGATAAAAATATATGAAACAAGGGTTCAAGGTCAAAACCAAGAAGCAAGCCGCTGTTTCCGAGCAGGACCACCCAAACTCTTTTGAAGGGCTTCATAGAAAACCAAGCAGTGAACCATGGAGAGCAGTCACACCAGCACAGAGGCAGAGCTGAGCTTTTAGCTTCATTGCTTTTAGGTGAAATAAAAATAGACAGAACCCTGAAACTTTATTAAACGTTATGCAACATGGAACAACATACTCTGGCCCTGTTCGAGCATCATAACTTGCGGATCAAGAAAAAAATGAGCAAACAATTTTTTCCCTCCATCATAGCAACCGTCTGATAAATTCGTCTGGTTATGTAATTACAAACAGCAGACCACAGTGCTTTCCCATTCTTCACAAAGACCGTTCATGGTTTCAATATTTAACCTTTTTTTATTGTTTGGATTGAGTTTATTTAACTGTATACACCGTATAATCAGGCAAAAAAAAAAAAAAAAAAAGCCCAGACGTCTTCTACCCTGTGGGACCAAAGCAGCATTGCAAAAAGTCCAAAGTCTGGCTCTCATTATGAATTCATTATTCAGTGCTTCCCACACATGCAAGTCTCACAGCCATATGCTTAAAGAATAAAAGCCTTCACTCCTCTGCGCTCCTAAGAAAAACACACTGTGCCGCTTCCCATCACCTCTACCACTCCCTGCATCCCCCCCCCCTTCCTCTCCTCTTCCTCCTACAGGCACACACACACACACACACCCTCTTCAAGAAGCCCCTCAAAGCACACGGTTGTTTTGCAGCCTTTCCAGTCTTTCAAATTATTGCTTCCTCTGGATGCCCCAAGTTTGCCCTGTAAGCATATTGAGTTATGCTGTGATTTAAAAAAAAAAAAAAAAAGAGAGAGAGAGGTTGTAACAGCTGCTGAATTTATAATGTTGTTAGCCACGGTGTGCATGAAATAATAATAGGGTTTGGATGAAATGATTATTTGTTGTTGAAGTCATTGTGCTAGACATGACAGCACAACAATCTGTGACACTGGAGATACTAATCTCACACAAACAGCTGCCAGTAGCTCTTATCACAATCCTGCAGCCTCGGTTCTGCGCGCTGCCGTCCACCTGTTGTGGCGAACAGAACCTCCTTAATAATGCATTTAAACACAGTGGAAATGCTTTCTCCAGCACCAGAGATCAATAGTTGTAATTTCACACGTTGGCGTCCTGCCTCGACTTGCTTTTTTTCTTCCCACCTTCTGCCTCAGTGTTGAGAAGACCATTATGAAGAAAAAAAAACATCCAGTTTTTTTTTTTTTTCTGTAGTTATTTAAAATTATTTTAGTTTTTTTTTTGCAGAACCAAAGAGCAGGCTGGATATTTTGACATCAAGGTTTGAGCATTTAACATCTCTCTTTTCTGAAGAATTTAGCCAAATGTGTCCAAACCACTTAATTATACAAACTGAAAGTGTAAACTGAAAAGTGACGTGAATGTCTCCAAAAATCATTTTCAGCATAACAAACACTGAGTAGCTGGCATTGCAGTGAGCAGGAAAATTAATGTCTCATTCTGGGAATCATTGTCATTTTGTGTCATTGCTGACAGGAGCAGTGCAGCACAGATGTTCATTTTTTGTGGCGCTGTGCATTTTTATGAACTCTTTCTTTTTTATCATGAAAATCACTTATCTTGAATAAACGGCTCTAAATAGACACGTGATTTCAGACAGAGTCTTAGTCTTGTCAGAGTAAAACCCCAATTCTACAAAGGTTGTGACACTGTGTGAAATATAAAGAACACAGAACGCAGTAACTTGCAAAGAAATCAACAATTTTACAAAGTGTTTCTTTCTTCTTCAATCATTTTTTCACAAAGTGGTGAACCTCGCTACACCCTCGCTTGTGAATGAGTGAACCTTTTGAAGATCCACCTTTAATATCCGATCATGATGCTATCACCTGTTACCAATGAACCTGTTTACCTGTGGAATCGTCCGACTTGTTTGATTCATGTTGTTATTAAATTTAGAATGAGCACGCATTTACAAAAATCAGTGAAGTGAGACAATCCTCCTATATATTCAGTCCTTCAGATTGATTTTACATGTTGTCTCTGTGGTGTCATAAAACTGAGTATAAATAATAAGAATAAATACAGTGAAAAAACAAGAAATATTCCGGCTGAAAACATAATAGCATGATGGCCTTGTGGTTTGACAAGACTTCCCACAAATAAGCTGCAGTTTGTTGTCACTCCGCGAGTCGCTCTGATGTGTCCAAGTGACATTAAGCGGTGAAACCCAGCTGATTACATCACAGTAATTAGATGATAAGCTGCACATCTGCAATGTAAACGTTTACAGTATGTCTGCGGGAGCTAAAGGTCGCCAACAACTGATGTTTTCCATCCCAGCATAACCACTGTGCAGAACTGTATCTGATAAATACTGGAAGGTATTTCATTATTTTTTGAAGAACCAAAGCCTAATTAAGCCGCCTCTTCTTCAGTGTGACAGGCCACAGCCATGCTTGCCATACCAGAGGAGGAAAACAGCTGCCATTTGGGGGTCAGTGATACCTCATTGTGCAGTGGCTGAATGGCGCGATGAAAATGTCATGCAGTTGCCAACACTGTGTAAAAAAAAAAAAAAAAAATGGCCCAGAGAGGCTAATTAAGACAAAGAGATTCTCACTCTTAACTTCCCATCACTCCCCTTTTTCTTAATCATTTCCCTACTGGTCTGCAGACAGAGTTTCTCATACTGTTTGATTGCTGTCCTTATGTTTTATTAAAGGTTGTGATTTAATTATTTTTCTTCCACATGAGCTGAGCTCCCATGTGAAATTGATACAATGCATCTTCTGGCACTGGATCATTTTCTGTGCTGGTGCGACAGGGTTGCTTTTCTGCAGAAGATTATGAGGAAATATGTAGCAATGTGCACATGGAAGTATGTTTTTTTTTCTTTTTTTCACCCCATTGCACCGAGTGTGTTATAATACTGCCTGTCTAAACACACTGTTATGCACGGGGGGGCGGGATCCGCTTACAACTCAGTCATTCATCATTAGATTTCTCTGATCTAATCTGCTGTCAGATGCATGTGAAGTGCTCGAATGCTTTGTTTTGCACTGAAAAAAGTAGGAGCTACTCATTGTGTGTGACTAAGAAAGCTCAGCTTACATTCACATCGTCAATTGTAGATGTCCAAATTTTAAAGATTAGCATTTTTTATGACTTTAATGCTTTTCTTTGTCTGTTTAAAACAACTGTGTGCTTGTTTCTGTGTGACTGTTTTCTCAGTGTTCTTACTTACTGTCTTCACCATGGCTGCTTACTCACTTTGCAGTTTTTAATTGAGCTTTTTCAAGTTTAGTACCGTCAAAAAAGTCCAGCTTGTAATTAAAAGTAGATATTTGCTGGCTTATATTAACGGTTAACTAATTTTCCTTTTTTAATTTTACGATTTTAATGTCCTTTCCTACCTTTTATCACTCCTTTTGTAATTTTCTTTTTCCAAGGCGACGCTTTCATTATTTCACTATGCACTTCAGATGCATAGCAGTATGCATCTCTAGAAGTCTTTAGAAAATGAGGTACGGACTCTTGTTATTCATCGGTGTCTAGGAGAACCTGGTTTCTACAGCACATCGATTTCTCATTGTCATAGCTTTTGTGTTTTACTGCTTGGGATGAATGCCAGGGGTACAGTAGTGTTTCAGTACCTGAGGGGATGTTACATTATGAATTAGGTATCAGAAATTCGCAGAATCACATCACAGGCGGACTTGTGGGTTTGATTTCGATCTCAGCTCTGGTTCCTTCAGCACTGTCGAAGGCCACCGAGCACTTTATTGCCCTAAATTTAACAGTTCTTGCCGTCTAAATCTTCCCTCAAGTAACGGATCATGTGTCAATTTTTTTTTAAATTCTTTTTTACAGCAATATGACAACAGGACCTCCTAAAATGTAACTTTGAATTATTATTGAACACATTTATCCAAGCAAGTGCAGCCTTTTAACCCCCCCCCCCGCACCGCATGATCATGATTTATACATTTTTCCTTCGGATCCAGATAATCCATGATTGGTTTTCTGTTTTGCATACAAAGCAACAGATGTAAGGGAAGATTCAGCTTAATGTACAATCCATCCACCCGTTATTTATAACCGCTTATCCTTTGCGGGGTCGGGGGTGGGGAGGGAGGGAGGGAGGGTGGAGCTGATCCCAGCTGACATCAGGTGAGGGGCTTGGTCCACTCAGGGCCAGTGGGCAGTTCATTACAGGACTGGCACCTGGAGACGAACAGCCACTCTGACTCACATTCACACCTACGGGTGATTTAGAATTGCCTGTTAACCTAACCTGGATATCTCTGACAGTGGGAGGGATCCGGAGCTTCCGGAAGAATCCCTCACAGGCACTTGGCAAACATGCAAACCCTGCATGGGAAGACCTGAGCTGAACAGTGGATCCAAAAACCAAAAACTTTCTTTCTCTGCGGCAAAAAATGTTAACGGCTGCAACACTACACCACCCCTTAATTACATACAACTACTGTAACCCTCCTCAGCATCATCTTCTTCTCCGCTCACCTCTCAGTCAGCGCTTATTCAGTCGACTTATGTGTCACCACAACATATGACAAGAAAGTGGTTGGGGGTTATTTTTTCTATATGTTTGTAGCATGTGTCCATGATACTGAGCAGCTAGCCTGCCATGAACAATGTGTGGGTGGGAGCCTCATGCTCACGCAGCATTCAGCTGTCACAGAAGCTGTGGAAGCATGACGTGCTGTCAAGAGATGCGGTCTAATGAAGGGATCTACTCTTGCTGAGCAACACAAAAGGAGTGTGACTGACTTGCTCAAGGCCTCTGTCTGGCACCTTCTCTCTACAGGAGAGACTGAAGCATCACGCTGGATCACGCCTGGCAAGAGAAAAAAAGAAGAGGTAAAGGTTGCAGAAGAAAAAGTTATGCCTTGCTAACTTATTAAAATTCAAACCTGCCCACACTGTGTTCGTGGAGGAAAGACTCATGCCTGTTTTACTGATCAACAGCAATTATAAAGCTTGGAAAGACAACTTAAAAATTCATTGAAATGCTGCTGCCGCGGTTTGTTTCAGATGACTGTGTGTCTTCAGGATAGCTCAAGTTGTTTCAAGTATATTTTTCTGCTAATTAGTCCTTTTGCAATTCTGTGTAAAAAAAAAAAAAGATTTAGCACAATGTCTAATCAATGCTGAGCAGCCTTAATTAAAAGGACCCCGTGGAGTTTTTTGACCACCGGTGGCACAATGAAGCAATATTGTTTCGAGTGTGTCTGCTTTTTGTTTGTATTGTTCAGAAACTCACAGGTACGCCACAATTGTCCTGCAGGTTTCATTCTTTCCCGCCGATCAACAGTTGCTTGAGGTCACAAACAAAGAAAGTGCAGCAATTCAGCCGCAGAGAAGAAGAAGACTGTGAACTGACAAACCTACCTTATGTTCAAAATCTGGTACTTCTTGTTACTCCTAGTGTGCACTGCAGCTGCTCTTACAAAGTACATACTGTTGCATACATTATGCATACAATTTGGATGTAAAATCATGCAATTACATCTTGAACTTTGACCCTTGTATTCATAAATTCATCCCAGTCTGTAGAGTGAAATACACGGGAGTTATAAAAAATATTTTTTGCTTACATTTGAAAGTGCCGTCATCTGTCATTGCAGCCTCTATCATTTGTCCGTACGCTCCCTGTGGTTCTGACATACCCGTCCCTGCGCAGAGGATTGTGGGTCCGAACAGCCAGAAAAGCGTGCTGGCTTGCATACCAAGTTCAGTGGGAGACCCTGTTTTTTTTGGCTCACTGTATTGATAAAATATGTATTGGAACATTCTGAATCTTTTTCTTGCATACTAAACAGTATGTTAGCATGGATACTGCAATACACCCATGTATGAATGTAAAGACGGATTTAGATGCATCTGAAAATCTGTTTTGCAAATTATTTATAAGCAGGGAAATATAAGCAGCATCTTTGTTGGACTTCTGGGATACACACAATGAGTTTATTGGTTTGAGTAACATTATGTGAGCTCTGTGATTCATACTTAACCATTAGTTTCATGCTGACGCACACGGATATAAACAAGATGTGTTTTAATTAGTTTTAAAAATCGTCTTTAAAAGACCTAAAGGGCACAGATAATGCATTTAGTAAGAAAAAGGTTAAATGTAAATGCATCATGTATCCAGGGGACACCTTGAAATAAGGAGAGAGAGGGACATTGTCTAAAAGGAGTCTTCCATGCAGAAACATCCATATGCTATTTATGAGTAACAGATTGGGTCTGAATAAAAATAGCCCACATATGTTTCAGTGCAGTTATAAAAAAAAAAAAAAAAAAAAAAAAACCACACACACACACACAAAAAAAAAAACGCTGGCAGAGAGAGAAGCCTGCACGCAAATGAAAGAGCAGCCGCATGCACACAGTCACGCACTGTTAAAGTGCACTCAGCAGAGAGCAGATCTTCACCAGGTTTGTCTGGGAACAAACTGAAGCAGCTGTTCATCATTTGCAGCTCCAACCAAGCTGGTGAAGAGGAGTTAGCGGGCAACAGAGCCGTCAATAGAAGAGTTTTTTCTGAAAAAGTGTGAATCATGCAATCATGAGAGGTCCTTGAGCATTCATTCCTGAACATGTGAGATCAGCCGCTGATGGACACTCATATAACGAAATGTTTGATCCCCTTCAGGCTTAGATACAAGTTACCTTAAACAACTGTATGTAAATAATAAACTTGAATGTGCATTTTATTGAAAGCCATCACATCCTCTTTATGTCCTCTGCGAGGTCACACTTGGTCACACTCAGCTGACACGAGGCCGCATTTGATTACTCCTCATCAATCCGTATCCATAAGTATTACGAGCATTAAAGGCTTCCAGCTGCATGTGATGTCCGGCAGACACGCCATGACCGGAACTGTCTGGCCTTGAACTGAATTACAGTATAAGCATAGGGAGTATTACTGTGATGCAATGTGGGAGAGGATAATCTGAAGCCATGGAAGTAAAGACGTATTGATCTGTCAGTACATCAAGGTCACTTCCTCTTTCCCTGTGTGTGTGTGTGTGTGTGTGTGTGTGTGTAGACCAGCACCCACAGCAGAGATGACAGTTTTTTTTTTGTTGACTCTAAAAATGCTGAGTTGAGAAAATCACAACTTAAAAATACCTTCACACTTGCGATGCTCCATACAGTCACAGCGAGACACATACTGTACTTTTTCTCCCTAAATATCACTTTCTAAAAAGTTGTCCCTGTAACAGAAAAAAAAAAAAAGGTTTTATGAAAACACTGTTGTTTTTTAGATAAACTTCTCGGCCTTTAAAGGTCAGAAATTAGGTGAATCACTGCTTTATTGCTTGTAGATGATGCTGATCGCCAGCTTGTTAAAAAAAAACCCTCCCAAGATGATGCATAAATCTGCGCTTCACAGCCTCTCCCACATCTTTGCTCTGTGAACCCTGTAACCCAGTGAGCCTGCGCAGATGTGTGAGTGTGTGTGTATGTGTGTGTGTGAGAGTGTGTGTGTACATTGAAAAAAGAGCAGGATCACTGCCTCCACATGAAGGCTCCCTCTCCGAGCTTCTGCCAGAGAAGAGCCAGCCTTGCATCTGTGTGGAATAATAAAATTGTGTCAAAAAGTGCAGGCAAATATTTCTGTACACCGGCGCTCTCTGTGGAGGAAGCAGCTCAGACAACTGCAGCAAATCTCTGTAGTTCTTCCATCTTCTCCACCTCTCTCCTTCGTGGTTCCCCTGTTTTCTGCTCAAATCTGCCTTAAATGTCACGTCTTGCTAAGATCCGTCTCATTCTCTTTTCTCGCCGCATTTCATCTTGTTAATCCACTGACCCCTCCCCAAAGAAAACCACTAGTACTACACACACCTCTGCAGGGCCTCCCGTCAGCCGAGAACCAGAGAGCCCCCGCTTGCACAGCAGTATCAATAATACAACTGAAGCAACCCTCCCATCACTTGAGTCTAAAAATAGACATTCTTTTTTGATAAATATTTCATTCGCTCCTTCTTTCTCTCTCCGTCTCCCTCTCTCTCTCTCTCTCTCTCTCTCTCTCTCTCTCTCTCTCTCTCTCTCTCTCTCACTCCCTTTTCTCTATTCATTGGCTCTAAATAGGTGATGAGGAGAGATGTCAACGGATGAATCTACGCTTCCACCTTTCCACTTACTTCCCATCAAGTATTCTGTCTTCCCCCAAACCCACAAACCCCATTTCTTCAAAACAACGTCTACACTGCCAAGTGGTAGCTCTCCTCAGGCCTTACAGTGTGTCTCAGGGTGTTTTCTTTGTACTTTACGTGTAAAAAGAGGCCCGGACTAAAGAGTTCGGACTGCGCTGACGACCACGAGCCCGGTGACTGGCAAGACTCAACTTCCAGAGCTCCCTGACAGCTCAGTTCTGCTTCCGATCGTTTTTATTCAACTTACCAAGGTAGTCCCCATAAAAATATACTTTTTAATGCATTTGGCTTTGCTTCAGGAATCGTAACACTTCTTTTGGACTGAACCATCTGATGGATTGCCATTAAATGTGATGTGGATACTCATGCTGCTGAGAGGTGATTTAAAATTTGGTGATCCTCTAGCTTTACATTTAGCCCCCCCTCCCATAGGTCAGCCACATGGACTTGCACCAAATTTTTGACAGACATACAGGCTCCCTGAAGCTGAATTGCCATGACTAAGGAGATACTTTGTCTATGTCCAAAATCCCTTGGTTGTTCACAGATTTGCTGCTCTGTTATCATTACACACTCATGAGGTGTACTTTGGCTATCAGATGAATCTTCCAGCACACATTTATCATTGTCATTTTGCGTTTTGAGATAAATTTCTCCATTTCATTTTTTCATGGGTGCTTATTTGTGGATAACTTCCCACATTCAGAGTTCAGTCACTTAAAAATTGTCTAAAATAGAACAGAGGGAGAGTAAATGTACAGTAAAAATAAACTGACAAAGCCTCTGACTTTTTTCCCTACCGTAATGAACACATTTGTGGTTTGGTTTAAAAACAAACTTTTGGAAGGTTTACTGTGAAACCTGGACATCTATGTCTCTCTTAGAGTAAATTGTAATGATGTTGGTGATATCTCAGCTTTTTATTGGCTCAAAAGATTCATTTGTCTAATATTTATGGTGTACGACCAAATAGCTGCAAAACTAGTGACACTGCCATCAGCCTCGGCTGTATTTTGTCTTTAGTGCCAGTAAGCAAAATGTTAGCAGGCTAACAAGCTAAGTCAAGACTGTGATCATGGTAAACATTATACCTGAGCATCAGCATGTTAGTCTTTTCATTTTGAGCATGTTAGCGTGCTGACACTAGCACTTGGCTCAAAGCACCGCTGTGCCCGAGTACAGCTACACAGAGCTGCTGACTGCAGACTCTTATTTCAATATGAGATCAAGAATTTAAAAAAAAAAGTCACTCAAGCAACAGTGAGACGGCAGCAGGAGTAGACAGAGAATAACAGCAGGAAAATTAGATCGCCTGAATTATTTATTTTTTTCTTAACTGTGATGCTTGTTTAATCTGCTGCTGGATTTAAATATCTTTGTATGAGACAAGAGTCCCATTAGGAAAAGGGCTGTTGTCTTTCCCTCCGGCCTGCTCTGCTCAATATGGCTGCCTTTTCTAAAGATAGCACTCTGCTCGTCTGTTAAAAAAAGTGACGAAAATTTCTCTGCTTTTACATTCTCTGCTTTAATCCGCCATCAGCAAGACAGATTCGAGCCGGAGCGTAATGCCTACTGAGATGAGTGTGTGCGGTTTAAACCACACTAAACTGTGCATCACACGCAGTCTCTATATTTTTTGCAAACAATTACTTTTCCACTGAGAAAATATAAGTTACCTCTCAAGTGGGAAGTGCTTTGAGAGTCGTCTGAGTGCACCTCACCTGCTGCTGTGTGTGTGTTTCTAGTTTTTCGCTCTGTGGCAGATTGTTGTGGCTGCTTCAGACTGAACTGAAGGGAAGCAGGAGAGGAAACACTCCGCTGAGAGTTGACTAAGTGTTTGTTATTTAATGCATCCTGATGGGGCTCATACAGCAGGTGCCTGCTGATGGGCAGATAGTGCTGATGCTCGCCTCCGTCCTGCTTACCCATCACTGCCTTCCTTTGTAATTTATGTCTCTTCATCTCTGCAAGTTCTCATTTAATAAGCAGTTTTCATCTAATGAAAGTAATTAAACAGCTGGAAACCAAACTATTTCAGGACAGAATGCATAAAGTTTAAGTGACACATTTAATATCCTTTTGTTGTTTTTTTTTTTTTTTGGTCTTTTTCAACAGCAACAAATGACAGAGTGTGCATTTACCACACCACATAACAAAATTACAGTTTAATCTCCTCTTTGCTCATTATTTGTGTCTTTTTTTTAATCTCTCAGCTCGAATTCTAATTGTTTTAGCCTCATAAATCAGTCCAGTTTTTTGTCTTAAGATGTTTGCAGATGTGTTTTCACAGGCGCAGTGTAATGAGGTGTGTAAATTGGTTTTGGCAGGGAAGAGTATGGCGGCGTTTGCACAAGGTTTACCTGAACAACATCTTAATGTGACGATGATGGAGTTTGTTTTACTATCAAATATTGGTTGGGGAACGTTAACAGTGGAATGCTCAGGCTGATGCGGAAAGTATTGAGAGAAATTTGGTTATGTAATCTATTTGTGTAAACAAAAATGCACAACATTGCAGTGTGCTCCTTCATTACGACTTGAACTCAGGCACTGTATCTTGTGTTAGAAATCTTCACTTTGTTTATGCTGTAAAATGCTCTTTTTAAGCACCACTTTAAGAAAATTAAGCCTTCCAGCCAGTCATTAGATAGTGTTCACTTCTGGAGTATAAATATAATTTGATGCAACTGAAGATTCGTGATGCCAGTGGGGACTTTTCAGAAACACTGGATCCAGTAACTGCCTGCCTACTTCAAAATCAATCACAGCAGAAAAGCCTTCTGTTCTCAGAAAAACTGAACTTCTCTCACAAGCTTATTTTTTTTCCGCACTAACCTCCGAGAGCTTTGCCTGACAGCAGGTGAAAAGTTTGAACACGAAATCTAAATCTGTAGGAAAAAAATACATAAAGTCTCCTAAAGTGCTCCAACTTTTTGTGCAGTTTGTACAGTAACTGAGCTGATGTTAATGGATAGATGTTCCCACTCACAAATTTACCATGATTCCATGCTCATCACAGGCACGAGAGTGGGCGGCGGCGTGCTTTCCCTTCGTATCCCATCACATCAACATCGTCCTCTTAAGTTTTGTTCCGGCAGTCAGTTGTAAATAACCGATTTATGTGCAGTGAGTTCCTTTAGACGCCTCTGAGCTCCGGAGCAAAAAAACATCCAAGTGGAACAAGTGGGATTCATATTCGGTTTACGCACTGCAGTGAAACTCTTGTCACATTTCTTTAACTCTTTATGTGTCGTAAGCAGACAATACCAAGTTAAAACAAACTGCATAAAACAATGCAGAGTTAGCTTAATTTTTTAACCTTTTCTAAGAAAAAAATCTGTTTATTTACTACCAATTTACAACAAATATATTTTTAAAGAAACTTTATCCCTTTTGGTTTCATTTTTTTATATGAACACACAACAAAAACATTTTAAGGGATCTTTAAGAATGGCAGTATCAGTTGATCCGCCATTTTGGTCCAGACTTTATGGAGATGGATTCTTTTGTAACTATTTACAGCCATTTATGTCGTTCAAAGGATGACACAGTTTCCCAACAAATCATCTGTCCTTTAATTAACACTGAACACTGTGTTGTCCCCTTTGTGTCCTTGTTTTCTCCAGAGGTGGTTGGAGGACACAAAGAAAGTGAGGAAAAACAGATCTCTGACACAGGATGACTATTGTCAGCTGGGACCAGGACACACACACACATTTCTCTCGTGATCGATGGAGACAACAGTGGTAATGGCCTCAACAGTCAAGCAAGGAGCCTGATCAGTGGCCATCGATCCGAGCAGCCGGGGGACAAGTCCATGTCCGATTTAAAGGTAATGTTTCAATGATTTCTGGGACTGGCGTGGTCAGTAGGAAGTGAGTAAAGTATCAGGTCCAGGTCAGTTGGAGTTCTCTCATTGCTGGACACCCTCAATTATTTACTGCCCCATTGTTTCTCCAGCTAAAACCTCTTATTTTCCCCCCAGTCAATGTATGTCTGCTTGCCTCTGTCAGCTCCCACCTCGCTCATTTTCTCTTTTTCACCCTTCGTTCAGTCAACTTGGGTCAAACATTGTTCAAGTGTTTGATGTTTTTGCTTTTAGATGTTCGTTCAATTTCCCACTGTTGGCATAATTTGCTGCTGCAGTGAGACCATGTAAACACAGGAGCCAGATTCCATTAGTATGCTGCCTACTTAGCACATGTTATTTTAAGCTTGCTTTGTACATTTTTTTTTTTCTCAACAAGGACTTCAACTACATCAGGAGTTCAGAGAGACGCTGGCTGACTGTTTGTCGCTTACACGCAAGGAATTTCTCCACCGAAAGTTCTTGGATGTTTATGCTTAGACGAAATGCTAAAAGCTCGTGCTGTCCCAGAAGATTTCACAGGGCATTTCCATATTCTCCAGTAGTACATCTTCACAAACGGCCTGCGGGTACTCTACATGCACATAAAACACTGCCTCTATATTTACTTTTTAAAAGCCCTGTTCCTTCTGCATTCAGGATGCTTTTGGAGTTGCTGAAGACCGGGCAGCACGACATTTTCTGTAAAATGGATCATCTTCAGAATTTTTATGCCTCCATAGAGGCCACGGCCACGGCCACGGCTGGAGGCATTATGTTTTCAGTTTTTTCTGTCTGTCTGTCCATCCTGTTCTCATGGATCTGATTTGTCAGGATTGTCTTCAAAGAATTTTCTCACATTTTGCAGAAATGAAAAAACTGATAAAAATTTTGCAGATCAAAGGTTAACTTCACTGTAAATAATTGTAATATTCTGCAAAAAAAAAAAAAAAGAGAATCATTAATCAACTTTGTGTTGATTAAGATTGTGTCCATATTTCACATTTGGTTGGTTTGGTCTGACTTGGTGACCCTAAACTCAGTTAACCACCTTGAAACTGTGCTGATTATTCAGATCTTCTGTGCTGTCATGCTGCAAATGTGTATGAAGCCTCCACATTTTACAATTTGTAGCTTTTTTGCAGCAGCAGCATCCATATTTAAAGCCTTGTTCACCACAAGCTCATTGATTTAGCTGATATTGGTCTTCAGGTGATTGTTGTTGCAATTGGTGATAAATCTCTCTATGAAGCCTTTTGTGAAAATAATCTCTCAGTGGAAACGATTCACTAAAATAATACATCTTAATACAGTGATGACTTTCATTTCACCAAAAAATACACTTAATACCCTTTATATAACTCCCTCTAAGTCTTCTCTGCATATATTATGCGCCTGGACAGACATGGATGTAAAATGTAAATCTACTGTGTGATGGAGGCTTAAAACATCGAGGCTGTAATTCTAGTTCAAAAATGTGCTTTGTTAATATCAAATATCAGCGCTCCAAAGGGTCTTGTCTTGCTGTCAAATGCCTTTTCTGTTTTAAGGCATTTGATAGTAATGGACTATAATGTTTACTGACATACTGTGGCACTCAGAGCCTGAATAATGCAAACTTATCAAGTGTGACATGAGAGAGAATAAGCCCCTTTGTCACTTATCCTATATGGTAGATCTTGTAAAAACTCAATGGTTTTATAGTATTTGCTTGAGTAGGGCTAATTTGATATAGATCTCTGCACCAAATACTGCTCTTTACACTGCTATAGTCCTTTGATGTCACATTGGCTTTGTGTAAGACAGGCCGTCTATTGAACCTGAGTATTTCGACACTGTGCAGGAATATCTGAGGCTCAGTTGCCTGCGTACACTGGAGACACACCTCAGAGCTCAGCAGCTGTCAATTCAGACTCAATGTGCCTCACAGGTGCCAGCTCCACTCTGCCTCTTATAAGCCTTTGTGCATCGATCAAAGCAAACCGCCTGCCTGGGACTCAAAATGCAATACTGAGCATTTCTGCAAAGTCAAACTGACCAGTCTCTCAACTTACTGAAGGTTCAATATTGTCGCAGAGGGCTGAGCTGACACGACGGACTGAGCAGCATGAGCGCATGTTAAATGTACAGTAAATACAGTACAGTGTGTGCATCCATGTGGGTTTGTGAGTGACTGAAGTGTGTGATGCTGGTGTCAGATGGTTAAAGAGCCATGTCACAAGAAAATAAATACAACCCCATTCAATGTATATCTATGTGTAGCAGCCACTCACCTCTGCCATCTTTCCTGAAATAAGTGGAGTGATTTTGTTAATAGAGATGAGCATTGCTAAGATTTGAATTATACTGATATTCATGCTCATACGTCCTATCTGACAATTATTGATTTTTTTTTGCAAGCAGTGATGGACAACTGCTAATTATGCCCTTAGGTTAAGAAATGATCCTGTTCATGCTGTAAATTCAAATATTACAAATGTTGACTGTTGCTTGGAAATGGAACAAACATTTCTGCTAACATTTCTGCTGTTTTGACTCCGCCCTTAACCTTCCCTCTACACTGACATTATTGCTTTACAGTGTAGACACCTGGCTTCCATCTTTGCTCCCGACAGAATTACTATGGCAACTGTACAGCAGTGCCAATTGAACGTAAACATGAAGGGTTTTACCGGGGGGGGGGGGCACTGTCCTCCCAAGGTGACTGCGGGGACGGCTGTATCAATCCTTTAATCCAGGGATGTCAAACTCGTGCCATGGAGGGCCGAGAGGCTGCAGGTTTTCTTTCCAACCAAACACTCCACCAGCTGAT